>WTSP01001645.1:34690-61526 GCA_025331215.1 Actenoides lindsayi | reverse complement strand
TTTTTAAAATAAAACGGGGTTGTTGGTTATATAAAAAAAAAAAAATAAAAAAAAGCCTTTCCCCAAATTTTTTTTAAAAAACAATTTTTTTTTTTTTTATTTTTTTTCCCCCCCCCCCCCCCCCCCTTATTTTAAAAATGTTATTATTTTGCTTTTTAACTAAAAATGGAAGCGATTGTAAGATGTCATTTGGCATCCAGGTGGCAGTACTGTCATGGAAGAGGCAGAACCTACATCACGAATACCTTGCTTTAGACTCAGCTTCTGAGTGGGCACCATGCCAGTCTAACAGATGGGTATCAGTAATGGCAGCAATGTGCCCTTGCATGTGTCTGTGCATCTACCGTATTTGCCTAGGGAAAGGCTTTCATCCACAATTGTCCAAACAGCTGTTCATTCTCAGTTTCTATCCATATTGTTAAGAAGACATGTCAACACTAATCCATTTTTAAGCTAGATTAATTATTTGGAATAAGAAAGTAAAGCAGTTTTTTGGTTGGCAACTTGTGAGCAGAGAAATGTCAATACCTTTACACAAGCACATTAACTGCACAAGGCTCTCAACTCCATCTTTCAAGTGAAAGAAAAATTGAAACGGATAAAACAAAGAATTAAAGCTATGTCATCACGAACAAACCCAAATACAGATGAGACCTCGTTTAGCATGATATTCCAGCTGGATGCCAGTACATTTTTGTTTCTGTGGCCAAGTGGTGGCTACTTGGACAACCACTATTCCATATAACAGTTTTTAGAGGGATTGTGCTCCCCTTCTAATCTCGCTTTCTAGTGACTTCTTTGTTATATCCTTTTCCTAAATATGCCACAATGTGACAGGGGAGGAATAAAAATAAGAGACAGTAATCAGACAGTGACAAACCATTATATACCTCACAGCACTATACCAAGCCTAATCCCGTCTCCACGGCAGTGATGGGAAGAGAATGAATGAACTGACACAAGGTTTTCTCATGTTCCAGAATTTGCTATCTATGTGCTTTCTTTCTGGCACTAAATAAGGTCCCACGGTAGACTACAAGGCCAGTGCTTTTCCCATTGTCTGTTTATTTAAGTGAAATCCCATATGACCAAAATCATACAGATGAGATGCTGGTCTGTGAGCTTTCCCAGTCTGGGGGCTTCCAGACCATCAGTTCATACACTTAGACAGTTGACAAATTACAGACCTGAAGTTACTGACATTATATCACCACTTTATTGGCAACAAAATCTATAAGGCCTGCTGGTTCAGCAGTTCTGAAAGGGTTGGCTGAATGCCTGGTATATGTAGTACCCTGCAATTGCTACATTATCTTTCCTAAGTCTTTGGGATAATAACAAAATACCAGCTCCTGTGACTGATGCAGCACACTTAGCCTGCAGGGCTGATATGAAAATGTTGATTACTGAAAATTGTCAGGGTTCCCCTTGGATTGCAGGGCCTGTATAAAAACCCTGTCTGATTATGTAGACCTCATTTGTGGTTATGCATATTGATTCCTTCTAAACCAGATCTATTGGATACTAGAACAGGTGACAAAACTGCTGAACTAAGGACTAGAAATCCAATATAAAAGTTTCTCTGTACCTCAGTAATAATTTTCCTCCCAGTCTGTATATATTGCCCTCCCATTCATTTTCATTCCCTGTGTTAAACCTGTGTTCTTTACATTTGCAAACTGAAACTGGTATGTACCAAAAAAAGCCCTATTTAGTTATTTTTCAAAGATGGACCATTAAAAGAGTAGTGTGTTTCAGCCAGAAGATATCCTTCTAGGCCAGACTCCATTTTAATCCTTTCCTTCCAATGGTAATCTTTTAGGGAGGTGCTATACAATCTGCACTAAGAAGCAAAATACACAGAAGCAGAAAAGAGATAGTCTTTTCATTTTTAAAATATCAACTCTTTGGGGAAATGAAGGTTTTACTCTTATCATCTATAGAAGCTGAATTTCCTTTGCATGATGCTGACAATATGTTAGCCACCAGTTGGAAGACACAGATTCCATTCTGACACAGTGCAATGGCAACATTATTTTAGTTTAATGGTTCTTCAAATGCTCTTACAATGAGTATTTAAACAAACAAACAAAAATTCCTCTGCCAGAACTGCTTTACCTAATAAGGTCATGCTACTAGGCAGGAACTTTTCAGGTAAAGAGGGAAAGGTTTCTGAGTTCCCTTTATAACAATGTGGAATTGTTTATTTTGTTAAATACTTGAATCTTGCTGTATGATATAATCACATTGTGAAGTCTGATGTAATTAAACAGGGACCTCTGGGAAACTAATGGACTTCTGGAAAAAATCCATCAATAAGGAAGTAAAAGATATTTTCCTTTCCCATTGATTCATATGGCCTCCACTGAATTTCTGTAAGATCACATAACATTCTAGTTTGGGCTGAAAAAAAAAGGATTTTCACATGACATTATTGCTTTGAAAAATCTTTAATGTGTGTAGAAATGACTCAAACAGTTATCTGGAACACACAGCAGAAAATGACCGTACTCCTTTCTGCATGATGTCAAAACTGTCTTTGCCACCTATTTTCTTAATGTTCCTTGAAAACTCATTAAAGCATTTACAAATAAACTTTCTACATCAAAACCTAGGCTATTCATTCAGTGTTTTGTTCTATTGTGAAAGCCAAGGCAATTACAGATTAGTCTGGTAGATCTTTGGCTCCTCTCTCCCTAATTTTCTAAAGGCAACATTTTCTATTATAACTCATTATTATTTGTTTCCTTGACAATCTTTCTCATCTAGCCTTCAAGGCACAAATGACTATGGATTTGGCAGCCCTAGAACATTTCTCATCAAAAAAGTCTGTAGAACATTTTGTTAATTCTCTCTGTATTGGTGTCAACACAGCAAGTGGGGAAGAAAAGGCAGCAAGAAGAACTTACTACTTGTCTCATGCTGCTTGAGAAAAGGAAGTTTATGTGTATCTGCACAAACACCTGCAAATAATCCTATATATGTGCACACCATAAAATAATCTGTGCTCTTATTTGGGCAGCATAGGGCTGGGACATTGCTTCCCAGATCTCTGTTCTTTCTTTCCCCTAGCATGGCAGCGAAATTTTTTCAGTCCACTGAAATTGCTTCCTGCATTTAAATGGCATTACTTCTATTAAGGCAGAGTAATGTTTGGTCCTGTAAATTACACTCAGTTTTGCTACAATGTGACTGAATAAAGTAATTCTGAGTACTTCAACAAGACTTTAAAATGTCTTCTATGCCAAGTGAAACTTGTGACTGCATGTACAGCATTAGATCTTAGTCAAACCACTATGATCAAGAACCCTTTGAAAAAAGGCTGTATATAGGTATAAGAAATTAAAAATTTACTGAAAGGACAAAGAACTTTCACACATAGATTGTTTTTCTTCTAATATTATTATAGTTAGACATTACTTTCATGTCTAATGAATGGGAAAACTTCCTGCAGCCTATTGTCAGTACTGAACTCTTGGCTTGTAGTTGATATTAAGGGACCAAACACAGTGGGTGCTGTGGCTGTTGTTGAGAATAATGCTAATTCCCAATAATAGTAAACCTCGATTGCATTTTCAGGATCAATAGGAGGCCTAATTCAGTGTACTCCACTTCTCAGTCTGCCTGTATTCCATCTTTTTTTCTTCTTCATGACAGAAGTAGCAGCCTCACATTGACTGAGCCTTCTGACCTTCAGGAGATGCTCCAGAGCAGCTACAAGTGACCTCTGCTAGAAACTATGGACAGTGCAAGCTTTGATTCTAGGCATGGTGGAAGCATAAACACACACACAAAAAAAACCTGCAAGGCTTGTTTCTTAAATTTACAATGAGAGAGTAGACAAAAACAAAGCATAAGAGAAAAGCTACATTACCTGTGTCTTCCAGGGGAATAAATGAAGGGCAACGTGATTTACTTGCTACAGAAGAAAAATAATCAGAGCCTGGATTTCCTGAATCACTTCTGCCTCAAGACTGTCCTCTTTGAATTCTGTTTGCTACCATGTGCTAAAAAGACTTACAGACACACAGATGGGATTCTGTAACTCAGTATCACTCTGACACTCTGATGCAGGATTTTTGGGTGAGAGTGAACATTCCCTCAGTCTGTTCTACAGAGTCAGAATGGGACCTGAAGAAGTCAGAGGAAAAGAAAGGGGAAGGGAGGAGAAAGGGTAGAGAGATTACATGCTTCTCTTAATTAGAGATGTATTTGGAACATGCATCAGCCCAGGCTTCAAGTTTTGAGAAGATAAATAATACCGTGGTTTTCATTTCTACCTGAAAAGCACATACAAATATGTTACCCCTTCACTATATGCTCTAAGGATAAACTTACTGCATTGCTAGGCACTCAGAATAGAGAAATGGGGAGCAGAGTTGCACAAGACTTTTATAAATTACAAAATCCAGCATTTTTTTTACTTCACTCTTGTACTTTTCCTAAAAAGGTATTAGGGAAACATATAATACAAGTGTTTTCTCAATTGAATAATTTCAATAATACACATTTCACAAACAAACATTTGTAATGGGAACTTTGTTTAAAAGTTAGCCATGTGTTATGCATCAGGAGCATTGGCAAAAAAAAAAGATAATTTTTAGGCCCCATCTAGATAATGGTGTGATAGCAGAAGATATTACTTTTAATGTCAATTTTCAAATTGGTGTTTATTAAGATGAATTTTTTTAAAAGCCCAGTAAATTTATTTCAAGTATTCCTTTGGCTTTCATAGTAAAAAAGAATGTTAACAATAGTTTTGAACTGGTTTTTATGGTCTACTCAGACATTGATATAAAGTGCTGTAAATATTGAATTTACAGCATTTATTTTTCTTGAGATCCCTGTCCAGTTTTGTGTATTACTAAATATTATGTTCTGGATGACAGAGGAAGCAGGTATAATATAGCATTCACACATTGCTTTCATGAAAGAAGCTCTCAAAGCCTATAAAATTGACATTTGAATCAGCATACTCAGATGGTAACTGAAGTGCAATTCACCCAGCGCTTTCAAAAATGTTCTGCTCAGGGGTCACTGAAAGTATATGTTCATTACTTTAATTCAAGGAATTACAATATGGTACCTAGTTCAAAATGGAATTCAAAATTCTTTAGCAGTGTTTTAGCTTGATGTGCAGACAGGGAACTGGAATTTGGAAAACTAGAAGCTGGGAGGGGGTCACAGACTGGACAGACAACTGAACTGGCCAATGGGATATTCACTATCATAGTGACCTCATGTCCAATATATAGGGGCAGGGGACAGGTTGGGCTGGGTTCAAGGTCTGTGGCACAGTGCAGTAGGTGCAGGTCTAGGCCTCCTGTGTGGTTTATATCGCTCACTTTATATATTGTTTCATTACTATTATTGTTATTACTGTTGCTTCTTCTCCTCCTGTGCTGTTCTATTAAATTCTCCTTCTCTTAACCCATGGTTTTTTTTATTCTTTTTGGGACAGGGGGAGGAAGGAGTGTGAACAAGCAGCCACATGGTGCTCAGCTCCCCACAGGTTCTAAACTATAACAACCTGAAACAATTATTTGTTTAGAATCAGTTTAATAGAGATCATCTGAATTCAAGTAACCATCTTGCTAGGGGATCTCTCTTTCTTTTTGACCAGAAAACTCATATTCTGTTCTTTTCAATAGCACACAAAACACTGTTGAAGCTAACTAAAAAATAGTTGTCTTTTTACAAGTTGCATTTTCCAAATAAAGAATATTCCACAGAAGTTCTAGTTTCTAGATCTCTTTCTTGTTTATGCTACTTGAAAAACAGAATTATTTATCTATCAGAATATCTACCCACAAATGGTAAAGCAATGTAAGATCCACAATCCATGGAGTCCATGGATTGTGATAAACCACATTATTTCCTCTATGAAATAATGCAAAATTATTCTTAAAAATTAACAGCAAATTATAAGTGAACAAGACAATGGACTACTGTGGTTCAGCAGACATGCATTCATCTTCTCTTACATCTCTTGTCCAAACTAAAAAAAAATTCTATCAGTACTGGAGAGGGATTTGATTTGGGATCAATTTTAGAGTTCTTACTTGAGACCAACCTCTGTTACATCAAACTTGTATATATAAAAAAATATGTAATTGTTCCTGAAATCATAACTGATTGAACTCTTAACTATGTATATGACAAATCAAACTATACTTTTCTATTTAATCAGCATCAATAATTATTTTCACCAGTATTCAAGCCACAATATGCCCTTTATCCCATGTCTCTAGCTAAATCAAAATGTCTATGTAAAGTTTAAATGTCTTGTCTTTTACAACAGTGTTCAAATCTACCTATTTTTGTCTGTACAAATGACCAAGGCCTTTCTCCAGACCTTATTTTGATAACTAAAGATGTCTCCCAATGTTTTTATGACAGTAAGTTGTACCCAGAAATTCACGCTAGAACAGTGTTTGCTAATGTCATGTATGTGCTCTGTGAACCAAAAATGCAGAAAAAACCCCATAGATGTTGGGCTTTCCTTATGTTCCTTGATTTTTAAAAACTTTCTGTATTCCTTATTCCTTGATTTGCATTTAATTTTCAGCATTTTTTTCTGGCACATTTAGCATTGATGTCTCTGTGTGTGCATGTGTGTGATTGCCTACATATATAAGGTACTATATAAATATATATACACACCTATGTAAGGTACAATATTACGTAGCTTAACAGAGCTAACAGAAAAATTTAGGATTAAGTTACATAAATTATGAGTGGAACATTGACAGAAATATTACATCCCCAAGCTTATGTTATTTATATAAAGGAGACTTCTGGACATAATAAAGTAAATTCATGAGTCTGTAGCATTCAGCATTTGGGTTTCTTAAAGTCATCCTACTGACACAAAGCAACAGTGCTGATGAGCGTTACAGTGAACTACGTACATGTAAAGAACAATTTACTATGAATGGGGACTAGGTCTGCAAGGTAGTGATACTGGTCCACATTACAGTTTTCAAAGATACTGGATTTAACATAGGATGAGTATATAGCAGTACAGGTAGGTAGGAAATAGACAGATAAATTTGGGTTCCTCACTGAAATCCACATTTCCTCACCATTTAGATGCTTTGTGTAGCGTTTGGCGTCATTTTCACCTAAATTCAAATGCAGTCAACTAAATATTGTACTGAACGTATCGTTTGCCCAAAACAACTGTAACCAATATTCAGAACAAAATTTTTAGACATCTTGATTTCTTTTTAAATTATAAAAGACCTCCCTATAATAGTCCCCTTCAGCCTTTTGCTATACTGAAAAATATTTTCTGCTACAAGCTATTAAATGCTGATGCCTGGCATTACATACCCATAGCTCAAGATATATGGTGAATGCTGGCATACAAATTGCTCTTCATCTGTTATGAATTTCTCTTTCTTGGAGCATTGATTTCCCAGGGGGAAAAAAAAATCCAAAGTCAAATAACTTTTAGACATGCTGGTTATTATACTGCAGGGAGGTAGCATATTCCCTTTATTTTTGTTGTCACTGCCCCAGTTTCGTTTAACAAATTACTCAAATAGATTAATTCACTTAAGACTTAATATATGAGACCCAGATGTTTATTACACCCAAGAGCTGACTCTGAGGACTATGAGGTAATGACAGTAATAGCTAACACCTTTTATCTTTATGAGGATTATAATCACACCCTCTACTTGTTTTGGATAGTTTGCTTTTCACAAGAGAAAGAGAACTCTGGAACACAAAAGCACTTCTCACCTTCTAGAAGAAGACCCATGTATGCTTTTTCCCCTGCACTTCCCCGAGACATCCATGTATTCTTCCTTCAAAAATCAAAGCATGTGGATTCTAAAGATGTGGGGTTATCCACTCAGGTATCTGATAAAGCAATCAGGGGGAAAAGGACTTCGGCATACCGTGTGAAGTATTCCTGCTTGACAGTGAGAGAGGCTCCCCGCCAGAACAACACAGAATGCCTGGAGGCATATGTTCAGATTGTCCATGACCTGCCCAGTGTGTCCAAACTTATAAATGATCTGAAGTAAAACCATATGTTTTATAGATTTTCCAGGGCTGCAGTTCTTTTCAGTCGGATTATTTCTAACTTTCCACTTACTGACAACTATTCTTTCTTCCTTCATTTGTTGAAATCAGAACATAAAAATGAAAATTTATCCATTTCCAATACCTTTTCTGCTAAGGTCCATATGGACTCTGAAAATAAGCAGCAATTTCTAGTTAATTTCCATTACATAGCCATGTATATCCACTGAAGGCAGCTAGAAGAAAATGGAATACGTGTAGTTTCAGAGTCATTTAGATTAGGATACAAATACTTTACATTTTTAATTGAAAGGATTAATTCCAAGCATCTAATTATCAAACATTATTTGTAAGTGATCAGTGTAAAGGTATGCATAGGGTATTTGGATAATCAGAACTGCTTTGTTTGCATTATGTGGGTGTTTCAAATGTCTCCATAGATTTGTCTTGCTACAAAGAGCACTTAAAGTTGTACAAGTAAAGTTTATAAAAAAAAAACAAAACAGAAGATTTCTTTCTTGTACCTTTTTCTTCTCTTTCAGAAAAGTAGACTCTTTCTGTGTCACATAATCTTTGCATAGCTTCTAAGATGATGCACACAGTCACTTCTAATATGGGCTGAATATCATATCAAAAGCTCTACTGTACTATCGCTTAGTAGCTGAGTTTAAATGGGGATTTGTATGCTCATTTACTCTCCAGATGAGCAGATTATTTTGTTTGTCCTTAATTAGTTTTCACACTGTAGAGTTCAGACCTTAAAAATTTCCATCTCTCTCTTTGGGTTTTGAACACTGATAATTTAGCATATATTTGGTTCTTCCATTTTCAAGAAAATATTTCTAATGTTAAATTTATATCCATAGTCTATAGCTTATTGCACATTATGCCAAACCAGATGGTGAGTGATTTTCTAACAATAACAACAATTTCATACCTAGCTGAGATACCTTGTGTTTTATTAGGTCCAGCCAACTGTATTATTTCAGCCAAGAAATTCCAAAAAGGTCTCCAAGGCTTTTCAGCTCCAGTGGTTCATAAAACCAATGTGAAAAATGAGTTTTGAGGACTTGTGACTATCTTTCCACAACATCTATCTTTCCCTTCTATTTCTTGTTATATGCATGTGATTATATTTGTATTACATCATGAGAAATCACTGCTAGAAATTGGAGGGCAATTGACATCTATATATTTGGTGTGCTTTTCAGAAAATGTATGAAAGCTAGTATAATTATGGATTTCCCTGGAATAATTATCTGTTTGGTAATGTTGCCTGAGAAAAACATGGCAGCATGGACATTTACCTAGAACGTCCAGTGGGGCAGGTGGTATAGCATTTGCAGCACATCAAGAACTGCCAGAGAACTTTTACTATGCATCTGTAGACAAGCTGACTGACCCCTGTCATGGGCCTTTTGCATCTTGGTTTTCTTCAGCCTGACATATGCAGTGTCAATAACCTGTGTACATGCAGTAAATCCTGTGGGCTTGGTAAGAGGTACTGAAAATGCCCGGGTGGCTTGGACAGGACATGCACCAGACATCAAAATCATAAGTGTTTTGTAGAATCTCTGCTGAGTCAATGGTTGTCTGCACATAACTTCTAATTCACTCACATAACTCGGATTCACTGCACAGGGTTTGTCTCCCTGAAGCACAGGAATGTACAGCACAGACAAAATCTGCACTAGTCAATCACAACTAGCCTGTGTACCATGGAGAGAATCAGGGTGTGGCTCACATAACCAAATACAGCTGCCAACTTCATGTGAAAAGAAGTGGAGTCCAGATGATGCTATGTTGACTAACAGCCATTGACTATGAAAAGAGCTACACATGACTGTCTAAGTAGTGGACATATACATGTTAGGGGAGATTAACTTAATCTTCTTTATTTGTGTGATGCAGAACATGGTCTAATGCAATATTAAGCAAAACCTGCAAATTAGAATAATCTGATTTAGTATATAACATATATGTTGTAAATGTAAAGTACACTGGCGTTTATTTTGCCAAGACTAAGCAACTTTGAAAATCTAGAATAATTTTAATCAGTATTTATGAATTTATACTTATGTATCTAGAGTTAATTACACATTATTTTATATAATGTAGCTCATTCACATGATTTCATGTGATGAAAAACATTCATATCCATAACTTAAAAGAGTCTGTGCACTGCAAATACTCCTTTATACATACAGATTTTTTCAGTCCAACCTCCACATCTGATATTTTTACCCCAAAATCATCTTAAATGCTTTCTTTGTGGGAAACTGTATACTCAGAATTCACAGATGATCTACATTCATGTAGGTATGATGTGTAGTCAATTCTACATTTTTTTAGACTTATCTCTTTCTTCTGTATACAGATATGTTTTTTGCAACTCAAAAGGCAGGATTTTAAATGCCAGTATATCAACCAAATTGATCAAAATAAGTAAGTAAATGAATAAATAGATAAAAGAAATGTAAGTCTGAGCAAAGATACAGGGATTTAGAAGTTTGTCTAGCATGCTAATTAATTATCTCCTTTCATTGTGCTTGCTTGAACTGATAATTCTTGCAATGGATTATTAGTAATTATCAGGATATTTGATATTTATTTATTTATGTCTATGAAATTACATAGTTTCACACACAAAATCTTTAAATGTGCAGCTTTTTTTCTATAAAAGGAATTTAACAGAAAAATGATGACTGGTTATGCAAGTGGAGCATGTGAGATACATAGTGTGAGATAAAATGTTCCTTTTTTTCTTAGTCAGCCTCCGTTATTGCTTTGGTTATCCAGGATATATTTTAATACATATTTCTAGTATTAAATTCTGCACTTCCTCTATGGTACTCTGTTGAGAATTTTAACAGCGAAACCCCCCACAATGAATTTAATATTTAATTTAATAAACCAGTCTAAAGCACAATGCCCATAGTAGGTCAGTATGGATATGTCAGTTTGTCAATATTCCATAATTTTGAAAACATCCCAATTCACTTACTATAAAGTGTATTAAGACTAGATTCTGCTTGTGTTCAATAGCCAGTCCACTAGAGCTTTGGCCTTCCTCTTAATTTTCTTTATTGATAATCTACAAGTTCCAACATACTTTTTGCACTGACACCGTTTCATCTTAATGTTCTTTCAGATAATGCTTGTATCATCAGTCAGAGACAGTAAACAGCTCAGAAATTATCCTACAAGAGTTAAAGACATATGAAATGGGCTTTCTGGAACAGTTTCCATTTTCACTAAGCCGAAATCGCATCACCTTCCCAGTTGCTGAAAGGAAAGGACGTACAGAAATTGACTTGGCATCAGTAATGTTTGCTTTGAATTTTGAATATTTACGTAACATTAGAAGAAAATAATGCTTTGAAAACATATTTTTTTTATTATCAGTTCATTTTTTCCATTATTAATATTCTATTTGAGCCACTTCTGTCAGGCTCTACCTGTCTTTGAACATTCAGACTTCTGACAGCTTTTGTTAATTATAAATCACTTTTCTTCCACTCAAAAAATAGCTACTTTAATAGTGATTTTTTAAAACTCTGCTGGAATAACATATCCAAACACTTGGCATTTCCTAAAAATGTTGAGAAATATAAGGACAAAAGAAGAGATGTTTTGAGAACTCACCATCACACAAAATCATATATATATATATGTTTGTCCTACAGGAAATAGGTACACTGAAAAGCAAACTAACCTCAGAAATGCAGACATTAACTTGTGACATCATTTCTAAGGCACTCCATGAAAGTCTTTGTTTGTTTATTCAGTATCAATTTTGTGGCACAATATTGTGTTTTGTTGCACAACACAGCTTAGAAGTAGGAAAAAGCACAAAGATGTGATTAACTGTTGAAAACCCTGACTAAATAACAAAGCAGTTAATACTGCATAAACAGTATTTAACTGTTATTATTCATGCATTTTTGCATATTTTATAGGTTTTAGTCATTCAGACTCATTACCTCAGTACAAAATACTAGCTGAGACATTGTAATGGGGTTTTTAGTTTGTTAGATTTCTTTAATCACATCCTGGAGATATTTATTTGTCTGGTTTTGCCTGCTTACACTTCCACTTCTGCAGATTTTGGAGAGATGAGTGTAGAAAATCTGTGCCAGGACTCATGGTAAACAATAGCTCTGAGAGCTACCTTCAGTGCATGCTTGTTAGAGCAAACCCTAAGCCATTCTAATCTGGAACAAGAAATCAAAGCCTGAACTAGATCTTGGCTAACTGCTCACACTTCTCCAATCTGAAAAAAAAATCAGATCTGGTCTATTGACCCACACAAAGCGTCATGGTTTGTTTTCTAAAAAGCAGCTAGATATGACTGTACCTGATTCATGATAAACTGTGAAAGAAAGGGGCAGAAAACTGTTATTGCAGTGACTTTGCAAGGAATTAAATAATCATATGCTGCCAATACAGTCGAGAAACAAAACTGCCTAAAATACAATGAATAGCTAGATATAATAACAATAATTGTGAAAAAAACCAAACCAAAACAACAACAACAAAAAACCCCCGACAAAAACCCAACAGTTTAGGGAGAGATAATTCATAGGAATTTTCCTTGTTGAATTAAGCTACTTGAAATAACATGTCAGCAATCTTGCAGTGAACAGGATAAGTGCATTATTTTGCCATTTGGTTTTGATGGATCAGCCAGCCAGTCCAACTTGCTGTCATTTCAAAACAAATGAGTTGTCAGCCAAATCTGTCACCCACACTTGCACTAAGTCTGAAAGAAATGACAGATTTAATTAGGCTATTTTTCTACAAAGAAAATTCTAATCAAAACGTTGGAATATTTTTACCGAATAACTGGAGAGTGGTTTGCAAAAATTGAAACTTATGGCATATGTCACAAAAATTCGAAGTAACAAGGCACAATGTTTCGTGTTACAGGAAGAGACTTGTTTGTTGTTTCTACACAGTGGAACACTTGCTATTCTGCAACACTTGCTACTCCTGTCTGCCCGCTGCCAGACTGCAGTGATGATGCTGCCAGTTGACACATCCCAATGTTAATTAATCTTTAATGAAAGTCAATATTCATGAGGACTGTGTTCAAGAAGCGATCCTCGTGCTATCACCACTGTGACTCAGAACCAAGCAACTGGTTATTAAAAATGAATAAAATCTTTTAACACAAAGTTTTGTATTTACAGCTTTGAAAAACTTTGTGGAGGTCCCGTATTTCATGGCTTAGGCTGGAATTGCAAACATGTCACACTTGTTCAATATAACCTACGGGGAGTTTTTAATACTGTACCTCTGTTTCTGAATAGATTAAAATATACATTTTAAAAGGGGACAAGTAGATTTTACAAAGCTAATCGTGATCATCATGTACTTTATTCTGCTGAATAATTGCCACACACATGAAAGACTGAAAAAAATTCCTTTTTCAGCAGGAGAATGGAAAAATTTCCCTATCCAGCAAGCCATCTTTAAAATGTCATTTTAAGGTGAGAACAAGGTTAATCCTACGTTCTGCCAGACAGTTGAAATTTTTGCAATCTTTCTTAGTGTTTCATCCTTACTAAGCTATCAAGAATTACCAAGTATGGAACCCTCACTGACTACAGTTTTTCTTTGTATGCAGAAGCGACACTAAAAATTTCATTGGGAGAAATCTGATGGGTAAATTTAGGATATTATTGTACATTGCACTGAATGGCTTCTCTGTGGATACTTCTAATCTCTAAATAAAGGCATTTGGTATTCAGTATTGGCAATTTAAGATTCTCAGAACAATCATACCCATACATCTAGACACAAACTCCGGTGATTTTTAAGGACATTCATATTCAAATCTGAAATATGGATCTATTTCTAATTTTAAAATATTTTCTATTTTATTTACATTTTCCTAAATAAACACTTTTCACATGAATATTACCCTTTTTGGAGAGAAGCAGTTTTCTAGACTTCTATACCTATCTTAATAATATATTGTGACCATTCCTATGAACCATATGTTCTGGCTTGCACACTGTGGGTGTTTTAAATGCTAATAATCATCTAGTGGTTCATCCAGAATGATACAACAGTACATTCGGGAGAGCAGAGTTCAAATTAAATCACAAAGAAAGATGTGGGTTTTTTTAATACACATAACAGCCATTATATACATTTTATAGAGAGCTTGACTGGAAATCTATGATAATTTAAGTTATCATAAAATGGGAAAATCACTGTCACCCTTACTTAGACACCCTCATAAAATATTCTGCTGATGAAGCACAAGAGGAGGACACAATTGCAGCAGTGTCATCATAGTCAGAAGTGGTCATTTTCTTCAAAGTGAGCCTTTAATACCTCAGTGAAAGTAAGTTCTAAAAAAGTAAACATTATTTTATACTGTTTTATAAAACCTGCCTGGGGCATTCAGTTGAGCTTTAGTTTTAGAGCTCTGATTTTCTTAAACAGACCAAATTAATTTCTGTAAGTCAGCTCTGGACAGATATGCTGTAATGACAAGGCTCTCCCAAATGTTTCAGCAGCATTGGCAGTCAACTCAATGCCTATGTTTCCCATGAAATCTCAAACAAGAAGAAAAGCAGTATTGGTGATCTAGCTTAAGGTATGATTAAGGGGAAGGAAAAAAAAAAAATATATATCTGTCTCTTCAGATATAGAAATTAGACAATTTGCAATAGAAATTAACGTTTTTGGCCTTCATGGAATCTTATGCTTCCATTAAGAATGGGTTGGTTACGGGTGGTATTTACTAATAGGAAGTTTATTTAAAAGCTCACTTCATGGTTTTTCAAGGTTTTTTAAAGTTACAAATATTAGTAAAGCTCCAAATCCCAAAGTTAATCATATTACTCCTTCAGTGTCAAATTATGCCTTAATATTTTTTATATAATTTTATTTTGTTTCAGTGGATATGAATTCTGAGCATGAACAACAGAAGTTAATACTGAACCCACCAAAGCATTTAAAACTAAGCAGTAGCTGTTCTGACTTCAAAGTTGTAATCAGTCTCTAAAATGCTAAACTACTTTAAATGAGACTAGCATACTCAGTGACTAGAAAAGAAACGATTCAAAAATAACATGCAAAATATTTAGTTGTATCTGGTTCTTTTTTAAAGGACACACCAAAACCATCACATACTCCTTGCTCCCAAAAGTAATGCATACACACATGCATATATATAGCACAGGACAAAGACACAGGAAGGATGAAACTATTCTGCAGTTTCTAGACATGACAGCAACTTGCTGACCTACAGTTGAAGACCTCTAGAAAATATCAGAGAGCTTACTGCTAATTCAGTGTACACCTCTCTATATTAAATATTGCATGGTACTCTATAAGCATAAATATATAATTGCCTTTCTGTTTAAATGACTAAATTCATGCTGATGGATTTTTTATTATTCATTATAGTTATGAATGAAACCTACAGCTTCAATTTAAGCAGAACTTAAAGTTAGAACTCCTTAGGAGAAGCTAGCACGCAGTGAGGCAAACCTGATGTAAACCTTACTGCAGGTCAAAAAGTGCCTTTCTGGGCTTTGGTTTCAGTTGTATCTTCTGAATGTGACTGGCATAAAGCCATATATATCACTGTGTTAGAAACTAGCACAGCACTTCCTTCCTCCTTTTAAAATGGCAAATGCTTTTGGTAAAGAAAAATACATGGGATTTATATCTGTTTCCCACATACATGTATCTTCTGCCACCTGAAATGCCCTTGGATGGCTGAGACATTGTTGCTGCACTGATAGATTACGCTTATGGCTTTATGGAACACCCATGCCATCTGGAATGGCAGTTGAAGGCCAGGCAGGATACCCTAGGACACCTTGGGGCACTAAATGCTTACGCAAGGGTAATTGAATCCTACCTTTAAAAGCAATTGTGACATAATTTTTCAGATGAGAATTGGAGCCAGGCAGATGTTTTAGTCTTTTTAAATTATTATTGTTATTATTTTTTATTAACAGAAGCTTGCATTTTTCCTCTTGGATTATGTCTGGTGTGTTGGTGAAGCTGGCTGTAAACCAGTCCCCTAGTTCCACATTCTTCCTGTCAGTGGTATCCTGAGACACCATAGATCAACCCTGCTTTTAAACCTGCTTCTGGGATTGCTTGAAGAAAATAAGACATTTTATCAGAAAACTGACAGTTCTTGAATGCAAAGGTATATCTGAATAAGTAACTTAAGAAAACAGAGCTCCACTGAGCTGTGTACTGTTAGCATTTGTGATCTACAAATTCTGCCCAATTACTCACGTGGTTTTCAGCGATCAAGCAATGGTGTCAATAAGTGAATAAATAAATATTTCACAGCTCATGGTTATGTTTTGGTAGCTTAGTGACAATTGGATTACTTCATTCTAGAAAAAAATGCAGAAAAGTCCAAAAAGCAAAGATGAAATGATTAGCAGCATGTAAGTCACCAAAACACTACAGCTGTTTAGGTCCCTATGCTCTACCTACCAATTATGATAAGGAAGAAGAGAGCCTTGTGAGGCCAAAAACAAAGAGCTCAACTGCAGGCTGCAGAAGCTCCAATACACTAGTGGAAAAAATGAGTTGGAATTAGTGACTCTTCATCCAGCTTTTCACAGGCAAATCTGTATCAAAGAGAAGTGTAATTTAGTGTCAGTAGACAGCAGTGGTTTGTGCAACTTCCACTCCGCATTGTGAAATCCTACTGTGGCTCCATGACCTACACTCTGCCAGGGTTTCCTGGGATCTCTGTGAGGTTGCTGATCATGGAACACATTTCCTAATGCTCCCAGCACACTGCCCTCCAGCCCGCACTCTTGCTTTAGCGGTGAACTTTTACCCCTATCTTTGACAAAAACAAGCAGAAATGTTGTGAGATTTCTACTGTCCTCCAAATGTGACTGACAGGCAGGGCAGATGTTGCTGTTAGCTTGAATGAAGAAGTGTGAGGCAGAGTAACAAATAACAAGTGGTAGCTTGTACACAATAGTTACCTGGCTCTTACACACCGCTTCCCATCTGTAGACCATGTGACATTTTACAAAAAGGATGTTTATCCTCATTTTATAGTGAGACAAAAAAATTATAAAGGAATTCCCAAGATCACAACATGTTTTAAACAAGAGCCAGAAGAGAAGTAAGACCTTGACTACCAAACCCATGTCCTGGAGTCCAAATAGCTACTCCTGCGATTTCTGGACAAGCCAATTTTGATGACATGTTGAGTTAAAGAGTTATTTTATTTTCTCTTCAGGTTAATTACATAAGTGTTGGGTTTTGTTTTTTAATAATGACATTTTAATATTGCCATGCACTGCCTGTAAAAATAAAAAGCAATCATCTTTTCCAAACCAAATTATAATGGTATAATGAAATACTCTGCAACTCATTTTTTCCAAACTGTCGGTTTCCCAGATCCTACAGTAAGTGACACACACTCAGGAAAGGGAAGGTCTCAGCAATTACAAAGTATAGTGTTAATTTGCTATGATCAAGTTGGATAATGCTGAAACCAGGAATGGCTGAATTTTCCTAAGTTTGATAATGCATCTGTTGTCAAAGGCTGGACACAAAGTTGAATCAAATGACAGGAAATGTTCTTTTGCCTTACAGAAAAAATTATGAGGGAAATAATATTTTAATCTTAAAATGAGAAATACAGATTTCTGTTCAGCAACTGGCAAGCTGTGTGTAGTCAATAAGAACTGACGTGAAGAGATAACCAAAAATCAATACGATTCAAGAAATAAAAGCATTTTTGCAAACATTTTGTGTAGTTTGGAGATCAAGTAGCATGGCAATGGGTGAAATAGAGAATACAGTGCAGCAGGAATTCAACGGATTACTAAACAGCACTTTTGACAGCAGGAATAGACCAATCAGAGTAACAAATCTATTTATAAAGAAAGCAACATGACTTTATAAAGGAAGTAACATTCCTATGTGAATACAAAAAAGGAGAAATATTCAAGCATAATACTGAGATGACAGCTTCAGAAGAGGAGAGTAGAAAAGTTACTATTCTGAAGGAAGGAAGGAGGATGGATGAGCTCTGAAGAGAAAATTAAGCAGTTCACATTTGTGGTGAAGGTACAGCATGCATAAGGAGCTGGCCAGAAGAGATGTATATAGTTTCAAGTCCAAAAAAAGAGTACGTTTGGCCCATATTTCAGAAGTGGTGACAGTTACTGTATCTGAAACAAAACTATGAAACAGAACTGTCAAGTGAAGCTCAAGAATTAGCCAAGAAATGTAGAAATAAGTGATGCTAAAATTGAATATAATTAAGATTTAACAACTGATCAGAATGTAACTTTTCAGAATCTGGAAATGCATTTGGAAACACCAAGTTACAGTTCTGAATAAAAGTACTGCAAAAAGTTTAAATGATATGTTTCTTTTATAAATATATTTATTTAATATCTGATCAATTATAATATTAAAAAGAAATTTTGGAAGGAAATGACTGTACACCAAATCAACCCTTAAAAGACCTTATGGGATTTATTACTTGGAAATAGTATAAAAGCTGTGAGATGGATGCTGAAGTGCTCTTGATCAATTCAGTATGGTTCACTTCATGACTGAGATTTCAAACAAACATGTACATGATCAAAACCGGTAATAAAAAAATGTCAAATAGGGTATTGATCTTCCTTACATTATGAGCTGTACCTGATTTATAAACCACATACCAGAAGGTGACATGTGACATATGCCTGATTCCTCTTTTATGTTTGACATATCAACTTTTAATGCGTGCTCTGTAAGTCAAGTTCTTAGGCATGCAGAGTAATTCATGTTGTACCAGATACAAAATGAAGATACCTTAAAATAGAAAGTAAAAGAAAGTCAAACGTAACAAAGTGCTATACAGTTTGAAAGCTGTTGACTTGGGATAATGAAAGGAAAGCAAAATAGCCCTAAATTCATGTGGTGATCTTTCTCACTTGGACTGATTTAATTGTAGTTCTCATTTAATTCCAGACACATTTAACACTAGATGCATGACAGTGCTTTTTATCATTCAAGTAAATATTTCTTGCTAGAAAGACCTTACAGGATTTTACAAGAGAATTAATTCTGATGGATGCATGAAATTATGAGCAGATTTAATTTTATACATCATGTCTGGTGTATCTTTTGTGCACTTGATCCTTAAGATTATTTCTTTCAATATGCTAATGAAAGTAAGATCTGTACTTTGCTTAATACAGGCACAAGTTTAACAGCATTTTTGATTGGTACCTTCAGCTGTGCCCCTCACATAAGTGATCAAACACTAATTTTATTGATACTGAGTTGATGTGAGCACATTCTTCTTACAGAGTACTTGAAGTGTTTATATTTATTAAGGAAGAAGAGCAACATAACATAATTTCTATTATAAAACAATTAATAAGCTACTCAGGTTTAAGAAAATGCCTTTGAACTACTGAAAATTTTAATACAGCATGCACGAACCTAAAACTATAGTTCCTGTTACAAGCTTCTGTTATACTGAACTTGTCTGATGTTCTCCTATGAGTATCTTGAGGAAATTATGCATTAAGGCACTCTGTTTCAAAATGCTAGCTTTGCTTTGAAAGATAGTTACAATTTCTATTAAATTCAGATCTTACGTGCTTTTTTTTTTTTCAAATTACCTCTTAATTCACTGAGTTTGAAGAAAGGGTTTCATAAAGCAACACAAAATAGATCATCTAGAACAAATATATTTTGATCACTACTATTCAACAACTTATTCGTTTCAAATATTGCAAATAGAGCAAGTTTTAACATTAAGCAGACATGAAAAAGGAGCTGTATATACTTCACCAAAACTAACATTTGAAACAATTTTAAATATATGGACATTTTGAAGTTCTTTTAAGGAAGAAAGAACAAAAATAATGAAATCCCTGTAAATACGATGTCTTGATATATAGCAATGCTGTATTTACAAACATGTAAGATTTAACTATGTTTTCAAGTTAATACTACTGCCTTTTTCTTTCCTTCATTTCTATGGTACAGTCTGAAGAACTAATGTCCATCATCTCTGAGGGCTTTCATTCTTTATAAGTATTTGTCACAAGACTGTTAAGGAAAAGTTGTTCACCTGGAAGGCAGCTTAAAACCAGTTTTCTTTTATTAAGTAAGATATATTCTTAGAAGACATTAACAGAAGTTTACATCGTGATTTACAGCTGAATCATCTCTTAGAAGGGAAAAAAAAAAAAAAAAAAGATGTGGAGATAGATTCAGAGACTATGAATATATGTTTATGCTCCTTATCTGATGACTTTCTCTGCTCCTGTCAATGTTACTGATCAAGTACTGGTAAATGGCATCATGTTCCATAAAGAGCAGTAAACCAATTTTTCTCCTTTATCCAGGACAATATTTTCAAATTAATTTATATTGCTAAGCATAGGAATTCTGAAGTTTATATAAG
Source organism: Actenoides lindsayi (assembly GCA_025331215.1). Lineage (NCBI taxonomy): Eukaryota > Metazoa > Chordata > Aves > Coraciiformes > Alcedinidae > Actenoides > Actenoides lindsayi. The sequence continues at coordinate 41,062 of WTSP01001645.1, read as the reverse complement.
TGCCTTAATTTAATATTGTTGGGTTTATAAAAGCTTCCAGAAATAGTAGGTTATAGAACATAATATTATGATCCATTAATTTCAGTATAGACTATTTTTTTCCATCCCTACAAGTTCCATTATCTATTTATTTTTTTTAAATCTGGTATACATTAACATAAGGTATCTCTGCCAGATAAGCAGTTGTATGAATTTTTCAGACAAAATGCTTAGAAAAACCCACCTAATACTCTGTAGTTTATTGCCAGATAATAATTAGGAAGACTTACATGCCCAATTACATTAAGAAGGTGTCAAAATAATAGCAAAATTAATATAAGGCAGTTTGAGTACTGAATATTTCCCTTTGTGAGTTATGTCTATAATTTACCTGCTATTTTTACCCATGGGACTTCCATCAATGGCTAATTCTTAAAGAATGGTTCCTAACTATGTTCTTTTATTGTCACTGTTCAGTACATCTGCCCAAGGCTTGTTTCTTGCCTAGTGTTCAAAAGTTTTAAATGAAAGATTAAACTCCTTTTCTATTTCATTTCATTTCATTATTTCATTTCATCTCATTTTACTTTATTTAGAATACATCATTATATAATGCTAATTTCAAACACTTTATGGGTTAGAGGAAAATAATGGCACATTTGTCACTTCCCCAGAGCTTGCCTGTATTGCCTGTTGTTTAGACCTTTATCCCTGCCTTAAGCTGTCACAGTCTGGGGAACTTGTTTCATACCTTGTTCAAGGACAGGGTAGGATCCAAGAACCACTATGCTGCATCACCTCTAGTCCCTAGAACTGTATTCTGAATTTCCTCAACAAAAGCTGACAGGACTGGTGTCTCAGAAAATGCAATACCTGATATCTTTTTTTAAAATAGTGATACCTCTTCAATTCTGTATTAGAATGCTGCAGAAATTGCACAGTGCCATCACCACCAGCATACAGAGATATATACATATACTTGAAAATCCAGCCTCCCGGGAAAGAATGCTCTACTCATCAGGTTAATGTTGCATTATTCCCCTCTGCACAGCAGGACTAATGATGCCAGAAATGAAGTCTTGCAAGAGAGAGCATGACTTTGTGTCCTGGTTTGAGTCAGAACAGAACTGATTCTGTTCAGTGATTTCACTTTTCAACTCACTCTCTTCTAAGTAACTGCACTTTCTGAAGTTAACGGCATATTTTCACAGACAATGTCTGCTTCTAGCACTGATAACACTTGATGTTTATAGCTGCTACTAAGGACTGGTGTGCAGAAAGGTTCTTGCTTATACTTGCTCCTGTGCAGAACAAGGTCACTGCTAAACCTCGTGTGCCACTTTGGGGGTGCAGAAAGTAAAAGGCAGCACCTGCAGGGAGAAGCAGACAGGACAGGTGACCCTAAACTGACCAACGAGGGATTCCATTCCATATGTGTCATATGTAGTATAAAGCTGAGGGATCATGGGGGTCAAGCCTCTTCTTCAATGGCCAGTATCCATTCTACTTTGATCCCAATCCATGCATTACTGAATCAAGTTCCAGAATCCAGGATTCTGGATTAGGATACAAGCTCCTGAATCTGGTTCCTGACTGCTTCTGAGTCCAGTCTGGGGCTTCCCCAGTACCTGCCCACAGCATTAGTGGTGACGATGACATAACTGCTGTCAGAGGGTTGGGCTTGATACTGGTTTTGTCTGTATTTGTACATATTCCATTTTATTATTATTTTTATTAAAACTGTTTTAGTTTTCTAATCGGTCAGCCTCTCTCCCTTATTCCCTTTCTCGTCCCCTTTGGGAAGTGAAAGGGGTTAATAGAAAGCTTCTGTGGCTGGCCCAGCCCTAACCCTTGACACTTTCTTTTAACAGTTAGCAACTGATCCTGTTCCTACATGGAAAGAAGACGTAACTGTGCTCTTTAATTATCAGGGTGGAGTTATAGAAGAAATGAGATTTATGAACCTTCCAGGTGAAGCCTGCTGAAAAATCCATTAGTCTACCTTGATGGCCACCAAGACTGGCATGATAATGGAACAGGAAGTAACCTTTGTGGTTTATGTGGTGATGGCTGTTATGTCAGGCACAGTTAAGTCATTCAGAACATACCTATGCCATTTGGGAGTCCTTGGAAAGGAAAAGAACATATCACCTTGCCATTTTCATCCTCACAAAATATTTAGAGAAGGAGAATTTAGAAGATGGTCTTGGAAACCTTGATCACCTCTTTTCCAGAAAGTGGATTTGCCCATCTCACATCAGCTAGTCACTGATTGGTGGGAAACATGGGTTGTAAAGCTCTTGTAGGAAGATGCTGCTCTCTTGGACACAGATTCTTGGATCAGGAACCAGGACATAAGTAAGTAATTTGAACCTAGACTACAGAATTTTACTAATTTCCATCTTATTTTGGTTTGGTGAATTTTTAATGCTTTACAACAGCACAGCCTTCACAAGAGTGTTACATACAAGCATATAGAGACATGTAATAAGGGCACTCTTGAGAAAGGTAGAAATCTAAGGAATCTAAACTATCCTCTACAGATTAATCCACTCAGGGATGAGAAATAATTGAATCTAGATCAATTAGAGAAAATATCACCTATGCAAAAATGAACTTGCCTGTACCACCACTGCCTGTTTATATGAAAATTACTTATTTTAGGAAAAAGGAAGGGCATGAACACTTCTTAACAGGGGGAAAATTGCATTCTGTGCAATCATTTTAGAGCTTGACTCATACCTTTCAGATAGTATACCTGCTCAAGTTGAGCAGTCTGGCCTGGGCATAAAGTTCAGCAACTTGGCTGTCTGAGATGGATTGATCCTTCTTTGAGATATCTAATTTTGTTCATGCATCAAATAAGAAGACAGTGTCTCACTTGTTTTGGACTGGACTGCAGAGCAGATGCCTATAACAGAAGTGGTACAAGCCACAGCACTGCAGCACAGAAATCCTGTTTTGGATACATTCCAGAGTCTTACTCTTATTCTGATGAGTCAAATAAATGTAAGCATTGCTCATGTACAATGGTATTTACTGAACAGAGATCTGAGTAGGTGTTAATAATAATAAAAAATAACAGTAATTATATTCTTGTAATAATAATCCTATTATTATTATATTTAGTATTATGATTATTTAGCTTATTTTCAATTATGACAAGAAATTCACTTCAAATTGCAAAGTACGGCATTCTATTGAGTGCAGGAATACTGGCCTTTAATCTGACTACAGGCAATTACATTTTGGGATGAACTTTACATGGCATTTAAACACTAATTATTTATCTTTTTTCCCTTGCACTCATAGAAAGCAGTGCTGACAAAATGATCTACATTTATTCTGAAAGATTTCAAGTTATAGTAAGACTGATCTCTATCAATGACTAATTTATCACAATCATTCAAAAACTGGAAGGTGAGAGTACAGAGGTGAGGGTTATTTGACCTTCCTTAACCAAAACAAAAATGTAACCTAAGTACCTCATTTGATCTTTTAAATCAATAGATAAGGAGCATATTGCTTTATCAGCAGAGACTCCTCATGAATAGTAAATATTTTCTGTTTGCTTTCCCTTATCTCTTCACACCACAAAACTTTAATCACAAAACTTAATTGTTTTGGGAAGAGAAAATTTAGAGTGATTTTTTTAAGGGGTAAAAACCACAAGCATCAAAGCAATAAACTACTATGGCTGTTTACAATTGTATAAATAAAGCAAAATTAAGTTGTTTGCAAATGGGCTTATTTTCAGGCATGTATAGACTGGAAATAGCAACATTTTCTTTCCATGTCTCTCAGACTTCAAATTATATGTCTGCATATTGAAAGGCAAGCATGCAAGAATTGCTCAACTGACATTCTTAGTGAGATAAATGAGAACTTTACCTGGACAAAAACAGAGTAAATGGTCAGAATCTGGTTCAAGCTGTTTAAACAGTATCTTTCATACAAATGCTACCTTTTCTTCATATGGGTTTATGACAAAATAAAGCTAAATATGCATCTTAACCTGCATTTAGTTGAAGCAGCATAGATATGGGTTCCTTTGCTTCAGGGAGACAGAGAATTCCTAGGGTCCCTTGACGCTCAAGAAGAATGCACTTTTAGAAAGGTTACTATGTTTTTCAGCCTTCAAAGCCAAACAACAAATCCAAGTGGGGGAACAGTATGACTTTGCTTCCCTCTTACTGCATTCATGCCTTGAAAGATGGGATAGCTAGTACCACTGGGGAATTCACAAAACTGAGGCTATAATTTTGAGAAATTACAAATTAGGGTAAATCTGTCTACAGACCCTATAATCTTTCACTTATAAAACTCTTGACAGATTAATCCTACTGAAGATTTGCTCACAGAGCAAACAGATTTATAGTTCTCTCAACAATAATTTGGTTTGTTTCTTCATAGAATTTGCCTTATGTCTGTATTGTAACTAGCTCATTTTGGAAAAAGAATAATAAGAGTAGTTTACATTTGAGGTACAGGCATTTGAATCTGGCCACTTCCTTGCTTTGTCTTGCTTTGTTTATGGTCATAAACTGCTACTGTCTCAGTCTGAGATGTCACAAGAACACAAGAATGCCCGGGAGGTCCAATTAGCTCATTATCTTTCCACAGGTAGTAACCAAAAACACATACCCAGAGAAGAATGTAAGAACAGAGCAAACACTGTTCACTGAATTACATTTTCTAGCATCCAACAACTTCTAAACACTGTTACATCATCCTGCCGTTGTTTGTAAGTGGAAAAGCTTTATCTTGCTCAGTTTTTCCATAACTTTGTGGAAGTGTTGTATTATTTTGATGTTCCTTACTACTCTTCTCCTATCTTTTTTAATACTACTGCCTTCTTAGTAGGAACCACGAGGGTAGAGTAAGGGGATGACGGAGTCGGAAACACACAGTACTCAATAACATAATGAATACACAGTAACATAATGGCATAATCATAGGCATGGGTTTGTCATTTCTAAGTAAAAATTTAGAGAAAGTGACTACCTGCCTTCTTCATCACAATTCTGCATCTTTTGCAGACATTACCATTCACTTTACTGAAGGCAGTTTTGAAATTCCAGATCTGAAGCAGAACTCACCTGAAACACATATGAAGTATCTGAAGTTCAAAAGGGTACACAATGGCTAAAAGAAAGAAGAAAAAAAAAAAACAGGTGCATCTCTGCTCTTCAGAAACCTCTGATTCAGAACTGGAGTTATCTATGTCTTTTTTAAGAGCCAGTACAACAAGTCTGCTCTCTGCAAAAATTAGGTGGGCCACCTTCTCCCTGGGTTAGACCTCACCTTCACACATGGTATCAGTAGCAAAACAGGATTAACAGAGATTACAGCAGCTTGTTAAATTTTTGATGTTGAATGATATATTTACATGCACATTGCAATTTCCCACATGAAGAAAAGTCAATCTTAAACTAACTGGTAAGTCTTGGAACTAACTGGAATTATTTTGGTTAGCTAAAGAAAAACTGAAACGGAAGAGGCATTAACACCACTTTCGATTTAGAGGCAATCCCTTTAGGTTGAGTGATTCAAGAAAAGTTCATGCCTCTTTATGAATACTATGCCTCTCCAACTGGCAAATTAATATTTATATATTTCAGTTATATTTTTTATATTCCTTAATGTTACCAATGATATCATTTGCTGTATTTAAAAGAAAAATCAAACTCCTATGTCAATATCTTCTAGTATAACAGTAGGAAAATGTTTATATTGCTAAAGTAGTAAAGTGAGAAATAAGTGACAAAAGCACTTGATGTCTTTCAGATGTGATGTCTGCTTGGGTGTCACCAACACTAAAAGCCATATCTAGAGCAGTCATTTAATAATCTGTTATTTATAGTCACTGCTTAATAGTGTTTGAACCAGTCTGGATTTCTTCCATAGAATTTCATGAGCTCTCAACTAAGGGCTTTCACAGATTGCTTTAATTGGACACTTGAAGCCTGATTTTCTAAGGAATGCTCTACAACTGACTGTACATTATGAATGTTTGCCTGGTTATTCACTTTCTTATGTCCTTAATAGGAGACCTAGTTGTTCCCTTCATAAATGAAGTCCTCCACAGCAGAGGCCATCATTCCAAAATAAAAAGCATTCCCAGAAGTTAGTAATCTTCAATTAGAAACAGTCAATTGGACCATTTGTTCCTAATTTTAGACTCCTAATTTGCTATGGGAGTTCTGCCACCTAAATGTGTAATAGGTGCTTTCCCTCTGTGTGGAGCACTAAATATATTTTCTTCAACAACACATTTCTTCAGCTAACAAACATTCACAGAATCACAGAATGTTAAGGGTTGGAAGGGACCTCGAAAGATCACCTAGTCCAACCCTCCTGCCAGAGCAGGACCACCTAGAGCAGGTCACATAG
>WTSP01001645.1:0-34590 GCA_025331215.1 Actenoides lindsayi | reverse complement strand
CCCTTAATCATCTTTGTGGCTCTGCACTGGACTCTCTCAAGCAGTTCCCTGTCCTTCTTGAACTGAGGGGCCCAGAATGGAACACAATATTCCAGATGTGGCCTCACCAAGGCAGAGTAGAGGGGGAAGAGAACCTCTCTTGACCTACTAACCACACCCCTTCTAATACACTCCAGGATGCCATTGACCTTCTTGGCCACAAGGGCACATTGCTGGCTCATGATCATCCTGCTGTCCACCAGGACCCCCAGGTCCCTTTCCCCCATGCTACTCTTTAACAAGCCAAATCCCAACCTATACGGGTACATGGGGTTGTTCTTTCCCAGATGCAAGACTCTACACTTGCCCTTGTTGTATTGCATTTGATTTCTCCCTGCCCAACTCTCCAGCCTGTCTAGGTCATGCTGGATGGCAGCACAACCTACTGGTGTGTCAGCCACTCAACTGCATGTAAACTTATATTTTTTAACATTATTTTCCTGTAGGCAGTCACTTTTCTAGATTTTTTTTTTTCAGGCACTTTTTTTTTTTATAACATCAGAAATCTGTTTTGTGAATGGATTTTATTCTCACTGGCTTATTTTCTATGTCATAGCTCTCACTGTTGTAATTTTGGAATGCACTGTGTTACAGGTAATGGTAGATTAAATTGCATAATACACTATTACAGAATATTTGTAGATTCAGGTGAGGTAGGTGGAGACATACAGGAAAACAGAGCATACTGGATCAAATGTTTTTTATGCTCCTGGCATTATGGATTGGTTAGAAACAGATCAGTTTGTTCCTATAAGTTTGCACAGTAGGGCAAGCAGTATGGTCCTACTTTGTTCTTAAGATAAACCTCTCTTAGAGACCATAGGGTTTTATAGTGTAGGTAATCACAATGACACTGTAGCAGAAAAGGAATTAGGAAGACTGAGGGTTTGTGTAGACTGTTCATATACTTCACTATGAAGCATCTGTTCAAAAGAAGGACCAAGTGGATTTCAAATGGGAAAAACAGAGCAGAAGAGAGGAAGAAAAATAACTGTGTTTAAAATTTTCTGGATACTTGAACACTATATGAATATAGGGAAATTATTACTGAAGATTAGCTGGTATTCTTCTGTCATCTGCCCACTATCTGTATTCTTCCCTGCCATCATAAGCTTAAATATTATAATGCTAAGCCTTCCTAAATCTCCTCCATATTCCCACAAAGTGCTATAGAGTGCTCAACAGGATATCATGACCAACATATTTCCTCTTTGTACGTTATTGAAGTGAAAAAAGAAACATTAGTAAATTGACTTAGCTGTGTAGATTATTCTTTGTATCTTCTGGTACAGTTTTCAGCACAGCAGATGTGAAAGTGTAGAAAATGCTGAGGAATGAATGTTACTTTTGCAAACTGTAGAATAAGTATAATCTTTTTTTAATATTAACTTGAGGAATAAAAGACTTAAGCTGCCTCATCAGGAATCGTTTACCAAAGACTAGAAGCCTTAAGTGGTCTTATGGGAAACTGAGGTCTAAAGCTAAGTCTTAAGGTAAAAGGAAGATAAAGGACAAAAGCACACAACTGCCAATCAAGATGTGTTAATAGATAAATGGACAACAGTTAAGGCCGATTTAAGATGAACAATAGTAACTTAGAAAGATACTGCATTTTGCTTAGTAAGCTCAGGAATATTTTCTCCAAGGGGAAGCAGGAACCTGCCAGACATGCAATTACAAACTATTATGGACTGTTATGAAGAAAGCGCCTTGGTTAAGCATGTAAACCTTGGAAGTACCTAATTCATAGGGAAACAAGTGAGGGACTTCTGTGGACAGGAATAGGGTATAAAATGCTGAAAACTCTGACCAGAGGTGTGCCCACTTTGGTAGGACACCCGCTCTTGCAAGAATGTATAATAAATTGCTGCTTCACTAGTACGTCTACTGCGAGTCCTTTCTTAGGACCTTTGCATTTCTTAACAGCAGTAAATGAACATGCAGCAGCTGGGGTGCAGGCTGAGCATATGCAAAGACATAACCTAATAAGGAAGACTGACTATATTTGGCACATTCATCGGTGCCATAAAATGGTAGGAATGTCTTCATGCTCTGTTTCTACAATTAGACAGGTACGTAGTTTTTATCTCGGTGTTCAAAACGAGAATTACACCACCTGAACACAATAGATCTGGCCCTGTGCTGAGTGTAGAAACATAACTTTATAAGAAAGTTTACTTATCTTGGAGCTCACTACTCATGCTGCACGCATTATGTCCTCATAGCATGCCTTCATTAACCTTACATTACTTCAATAAGTACTTCATGCTCATTACGCAGCTTATCGTATCTCCTATTTCAATTTTCAACCAGTGTAGACTTACTCAAACCAATTTTCAAATGTGATAAAAGATACTCCTTTCACTAAAGAGTCTAAATTTTGTCTTACCTACATGTATAATCCTACTATGCAAAGACATGGGTTAACAAATTTCCACAGAAATAGTAATATTCTGTGGGTGGAAGAAGAATCAGATGATCCCAGATGACACCAGCAGACAACAAAATAAATGTAATGTCTCATCTAAATGTCTGCTCAACCTTTTTGGAGAAACAAATATTACTTTTAAGAACATACAGATTTACATTTCTTGTCTCAAGCATAACTCAATTGCACTAAAAATATTAAAAAGAGCACAGCCTCTGGAAAATGGTGGCACCTTCATCCTGAAATATCAGTTCTCCTGAAGTATGATATCCCAAAATAGAAACCGTAAACGTTTGAGTCACCATAGGGGATTCTACGCTACTTTGTTCAGACGTGGATGAGGACCATACCAATGAAGCTGCTCAAGACTAGAATGCTTCATTTGTGTTCAAGCTAGCAGGATCTCTGAACACCTCTAGATTCCCTACAGCACACATCTACACTGATATACTTGAGATTTGACTAATTCTGCTGGAGAACATCTGAAACATGATTTATATTTTGCCACACTACCTGTCACCAGACAAATGTTTTCTGCCTGTAAAAAAAATTCAGAAAGGATTAAAAGTAGAGTGTGGTCATGAAAAAGACCGATAACATCTATGTTGGAGTTTGTTGAGTTACCTGCTCATCTGCACACCCACAAAGGATGGCAGAGAAACAATGGCCTGTCACAGAAGCCATCAGTCCATTAACAGCCCATCTCCACAAGCCCAGGGCAGCACAGGGCCACGATGACAGTTGGGAACCTAGATTAAGGACTCCCAAGGAACACACAATTTCTCTGGGTCCTTCCCAGGGCTGTCCCAGCAGATCCACATCCCCATTGTCCAGGCATGAAACCCATCAAGATAAGTCAGTAGCAGCAGCTGCCCATATCACATTTTGCTCTAAAGGCTTTTTCTCTCCAGGTATATGGGACATGCTATGAGATGCAGGGGAAGAGCATTTTGGGATTGCACAGGATTTTTGCAGGATGTTTAGGAAAAGAATAGAAGATAGGGAAAAGGGAATGGTTTAGGTGATTTAGGGATGAACAAGTGTGTGTTTCTGTAATTAAAATCTGTATCATAATCTACCTGCAGCTCCACTAAAGGTTGATCTTCAAATTCTAGTCTTTGTGGCAGAAAAAAAAAAGAAAAACAGAAAGACAGTGCAAATCTGATTAACTTACAGATTCTTTACTTATTGCTGTATTGAAGAAGAGGTTTTTTTGAAATGCCTCAAATTCTTATTCTTGAAGACATATTTTATGACTGCTTGGCAACTTAATTTCTGCATCTATAAATTTAAGATCAGTCTTACCCAAGTAACGGAAATTACCAGATAAAATTATCTTCTTATTAATGTTGTCATCCAGCAATTTAAAATATAAATGCTTGAGGGAATTTAGAAATTAGAGTGTTTGTTCCTACTGGACAATTCAAGGCTCATTATCCATCAAAGTCAATAAGACTCTTACAGCACAACTGGTCAGGCTCATAATGAGTATAGGCAAGATCAACACTGAAAAGATGATACCACTGAAGAAAGACTGCCAAAGATATTCATCATCTTTGCATAGAATTATATAGAAGAAAATATAAGTATTATGAATTTTAAGGATTTTAACAAATGTTTAAAACATGTAACACGTCCCAAATCTGTACTGAAAAATAATAAAAACAGAACATTCCATACCTGGTGCCAAAGTTACTACAGCATAGAGTAATTCACTGGCAAAAATCTTTTCATTTTAGTGCAAATGAGAAACAAACAAGCAAACGCCATTATAGCATCATTTAAAAAGTTTGGGGGTACAAAAACCAAATACAAACTGCAATCACAGTATCAACTAGAACCTTCATGGCAGTTGCAGATTCCTGTAATTTAATAATTCACATGTTGATGATCAATGTGATTTAAATACTTTGAAAATGTTAGGAGCTACATCTTCTTGCTCTTATGAAAAACATATTCCGTACTACACAGCATAATCTACCTTTCAAGACAATATGCAACAAAGAAGAACTCTGAAGGGATATATTTATATTCTAGTTTATATCTTCCATGTTTGTTCTACAAAATGTCTGACAGACGTGAAACTACACAAAATAACACCATAAGACTCAGAAGAAATTAAAAATACACTAAATGTTGTCTTCTCGCTGGATTAAATCCAGTTGACTAAAACAATGGAGTAGTTCTTGATTCACGAAAATGTGACTGAAAATAGAACATACTTCATGCATTATTAAAAGAATAATCCTGTCCAAAAAAGCAAATGGAAAAAACAATCCCTTCTTTTCCCCAGCTGCTACACAGAATCCAGTAAAATTCTTATGAGAAGACTTTTCATCTGAGCTGTTAGAGAAAAGCTGTTAAATGTGTCAGTTATTACTTTTTACATGGTAAGCCATGGTTGGTAAACCATTTTTACAAGGTTTTAGTCACAGAGTTAGAGGTAATCATCCAGTGGAGGAGTTTAAGGTGACAGAAACCTCAGAGGTAGACTTGAAGTATAAGGAACTACACTTTTCTATGTATTCCAGAAATTGTAAGTCCTGGGGGATCAAAACTAAAACATGAATCAAGAGAATTACACTGTCCAGCTGATATTTCTCACATTTTGAAGCAACACAAAATCTTAAGTGATGAAAGAGCTGGCAGTATGATCAACTATAATTTCAATTTAACATACGACAGGTGATAAACTAGGTAGCATACAAAATATAGAAAAACATTTCTAGGACATCTACAGTGACAGTATATTGAAGTATAAAAGACACACTAACTACTCTCAGTGGATAAAAATTACTTTACAGCCAACAGATCCCATTTCCAATTACTTTGAACATTCTGTCTCATATTGTAGTTTCACACTTTTTTTGTGGACAAGAGTCCTTTGTCTGTGGAGAAACAAAAGGCACATTGACACGTGGATATGTAAATATTCTTTTCTTACAGGTCTCCTTTCTGCTTCAACGAGAAGGCCACGCATATTCATAGCTAGACTATTACTAATGGCTTGGTCTCTGTCAGTATGAGCTCCCAGTAGAACATGTAGATACAGTCATCCTCTGTTGTCTGAAATAATGACACTTTTATATGTTTTAAATAGATGAGTCTCTTCTGGCTAGATAAGCTAAACTGGCATTGTAGAAGGTCAATGATGTCAGATGACAGCAAATATTATTTTTGAATGTTATAATAATTTCCTTTTGCCTAACTTTTGTTTTGAGTACAGAAACAGTGCACAAATCACCCATTAACAAAATCAAAGAAAACCAAATATTCAGAGAAAATGAAGCAACTGACCTTGATAGCTAAGTGATAGCTTCAAATGAAATTGTTCTCACCAGTTTCACTTTCCAATAGCATCCCTTTAGGACATCACTGAAGATATACATGCGATCTGATTTAATACTTCATCCTTCACGTTTCTAAACAGAACTATGTAACTCTGGTGCAGTCACAGAAGTGAGCTGTCACCCAGCAATTGAATTTGGCTTGTGTACTTGTTTTCTGCTCAGCACGCAGTTTACCTATTGCTCTCAAACAAATGTGTGACCTGTTAGATTTGGCACTGGGCTGCAAGAGGTAAACACCAGCTCCATTCTTCATTATATTTAAGCACAATATGTTACAGATTTTCAAATGGACTCCTGAAAAAACAATAGGGATAAAAGGTTTTATCTATTTTGAAGCAATTTCTTTGTTATTTTTCTGGGATAATTCAGTTTTCTATTATTGAAATTAAGTCTTGACGGTATTTTGCACTCTATGCCTGGTCCATTTGGTTGAGAATAAAATGGGAAGCACTGACTTGTGTAACTTGTTGGTATGTTTAATGTACCCCCTGAAAACAACTTTTCATTCTTAAAGTTTTTTTCTCATGCTGATTTTTATTCAGTTTAATTTTAACTGTAAGTATTTTGAGACTGGACATTTGTCTTTTCCTTTTTCACTACAGAGCTTTAAAGAACATTTACCATTTTATTACAAATCTCTCTATAACCAGTAATATGCAAAATGAGAAAATCCCTCTTTCAAAAGTTCAATGGTGTTTTTAACCCTCTTTATTACACTTCTAAACAATGGCTTGTAAAAATTAAAATTCATCATCAATAAATAGTATATCAAAAGGCATTTTTAAGATCAGTACATAATTTTGCAAGTCTCAACTTTGTTTTAACATTCTCAAAGATGGCAGTTACGATTCTAGCGTGTGCAATGTTAACTTGACAGTTATAAATCCAAAACCTCAGTGCTCTGATTTTGACTGTTTACTCTTCCAAAACTATCATTTTAATTTAAGGTTATTCTTAGCTAGAAAATATTCAAATGTGAAAGACCTGAAAATTTTGTTCATGGAAATTGGAATGATGTGAGGAAAAATCTCCATTGCGATAGTAATTTATCTTGTCTTCTAAAAACTTACTCTGTATTTGTTACTTTGCCACATAAATGTGAAAGCACTGTATAAAAAGCATAAACTTTTGTGACAGTTCTGATCTGAATAAATTCATAACTACTATACTCCTTTTATGTGTTTGAAACACCTTTTTGTTATACTTAATTAATGCAATTCCTTGCATGTGATACACAGTCTGACTTTTTCACTAGTTTTCAAAAAAACTAAATAACAGCTTAGGCAACTCCAATCTGATTAGTAAATGCATTTAAAACAGCTATTCCAAAATACCCTTATAAAACTATAAAGTGTTTTAGTAAGACTAATCTATCCAACATGTCAGAGATATACAAGAGTCTGTATTTAGCTTGTCTTCAGCTTTACAGATCTCAAACTTCAAAGTGGTTTTCTTCTGGCTAATAGGTGTCCAGAATATGCATGTAATCCCTCCAAGAGTTTACCTAATTGTGTCAGTCTTTGTGACTTTAGGTTGACCCTACATAGAGCTATAAGGCAAGTTAAGCCTCAAGTTTTCCCCATATTAGCCGAGTTCATAAGGCAACCATGTTTTAACTAAGTAGAGTGAATTACATCAAAATCAACAGTCTATCTTTGCATAAGGTTCCCAGGACCTGTTAAATTATATTTTCAATGATAAATGGCTTATATTTCAGGAAGAAAGAAAGTTTGTAATAGGCAATAACTAGGAAGCATCTTTCCAATCATGAAGTTATAATAAAGCAATATATTAGACCCAGTTAGTTAACCATAGAGTAAACTCAAGTCACCTGAATTTCCAGTGAATGCTCAGATGCATCTGGGCAAAATATTTGCAATGCTATTAGAATTTCACAGAGCAGATAGGGCACATAAGTGAGATGCACACTGTGTTAGTGTATATTGTAATCATAATTGCAGACATCAACTTCAGGTATTTGTCCTAAGGTATTCATAACATATCTGTATGAATGTACCTCCTATTGAAAATATTAGGATCCTAGTGTACAATACTTAGTGAAAAAATTGTCACTGAGAGAATTTTGTTATTATAGAAGATGCATCTAATTTAGAGCACAGGTAAACTCTTTTCATTTATTTTAATCACAAGTATAAAAAAATAAATTAATTAAAGAAGCTTTCTATCTTTCATGTCTCTTTGGAAAAGAAAAACCCCAGCAACCCAGCCCTGATCTTGTGAAGCCTTCATCTGTACAGCATTACATCAACAGCAAATACGTGCTTTCAAAAATGGAGGATATTTTCTTTCAAAGATACAGAAGTAATTTCACTGAGCACAGTACATTTTTACCATAATGATTGTCAGGTATCTTTTAAGTAGGTTTATATATTGTTACTGAAATGTATTCTAGTATTACCTGCCATGCTTTCTATGATAGTTAAATAATTTGAAAATGAAAACATAGGAAATCGAATGTATGGTATGGAAGGCACAAGGTAAAAATCAAGTAACTGAATGGAGGTTAAATTCTGAATCCCACACTAGACATTTGAGCTTCTCATGTAATGCACAATATGAATTAATAACATATGAAAAGATCATAAGAATCTGATAAGGAACTGGAAATGAAAGGTAGCAAAAAGTATGGCTTAGTTACCTAGCCTGACTGGAAATAACTACTTCCATAGTTGTGGTTTTCACCAAAAACATCCTGCATTTGGTTCCCCAATAGTGATTATCTGTTTATGAAAGTCATTTTTTACAAAGTAGGAAATATGAAGGATTCCTCAAACCACACAACTAGAGAATTTGCCTGGATGGAGAACAACAGGTTTGATCCTTCATTCTATATAGTGCCAAGCAGTAACTGGAACTGCTGCCCTAGGGGAGAAGCCTGACTACCCAGTTACTGAAGATAAAGGTTCTTAGTGTCTCTTACTGATGATGTCACAATTTATAAATAATTAAACAGGATACAGGATGAATTTGTGAATGGCTGTATATCCCAACTCACCTAGGATGCTGTAAAACTAACCACTATCTAGTTAATATTCTATTTTTTTTTTTTTCCTGTATCTTTTTATTGCTTCTGACAAATTTATCTATATTCTGGAGCAAAGAATGGATCTTTTGGAAAAGCTCCTTTTTGCTAAGAACATGAAGCATATCTCACACACTTATGTTAGTGTTTTACATGCAACATCAGGAATAAACATAATTATGTAACAGCCTAACACTTATTCATATGAAGTTTTTCCTCAGGCATGTAGACACTGGCTCTAATAATACACAACAGCTTGTAGTCTTTTATGCTACTGGGATTTTTCAATGCCTTTTGAATGATCCTACCTCATTCTGAGCTTTTCTTCCTGATTCTTCTTGCTTTTTAATTGAATAATTAGAAATACCTTTTGTAGAGAAACACCAAGCAAAAATATGACAGTACTGAGAAGGGGATTGAAAAAAAACAACAGCAAACTTTACCAGCAATTACTTTATATATAGATAAGAACATCAATATATGTATTAGTCTATGTATATATTTTGAATATAAAAAGATTACTTCATTATAATGACAACTCAGTGATCTGGAAAATACTTTATAGTATCTGTCTTCATAGTCTATTTCATAATTTGATTAAAACTTTCCTAATGGTCAGGGCTTTGGCAATTGCAAAATGCTGTAAAGACATTCATTGCTGACTACTCACAGCCATACATTTCATTAGCACTACTTTGCCACTACAGAAATAAAGACAAGGTGTGCTGTCAGCATTTTATCGAGTCTTGGACTATTTGTTTTCTGACCTTTGGCAAGCATTGCATACCAAGGTAGTGTGCATACCAGAGTAGGAGTGGAAATCTATTAATATACTTTTCCAATTTGTTGAAAAAGATCTTCTTATACTATAAGGATAGACAAATAAACTTATGTGTAATGTCTCACCTATAGCTAGATTATTAGAACAATTTAGTAATTAAAATGTCACATAGATACAGGCAAAAGCACACATTACAGATGGGTAAAGCACATCTTCCTATTACACCCCTCCAGCTTTCTTGTTTCATTTGCTTTCCTTTCTTTTCATTGTTTTTCTGAATGACAGCTATATGGTACATGAATAAACTATTTCCAGTAATAATTTCTGAACTTGAGGGATGTTATCTCAAGAACTGATAAACTAGCATTATCCAGAGAGAACACAAGAATCACTTTCTTGGAAATGAAGCCAGAAGTATTATAAGAATCTTCTCTGAAACAGCATTAAGAAATTATCCGAAGCTGGACACAGAGCTAGTGCCAAGAGCTAAATTTCTCCTTAAAGTGCACAGCTCCCAAGCCACATTGTTCCATTAGTCAACGCTGCCTAACAACGTTGTTTTATATAAACAATAGCACAGGTAATATACCAGCAAAGTATTTTTGTTACCCTGAAAAAACATCAAAGAGCTACCATAAAAAGTATTAAAGATGTCAAATAAACACATTATATTTTAAAAAACTGTGTAGGAGCCATATTCTATATGCACAAATCACTGTTGCCAATGGAATTAGAAAAAGCAGTATATTACTCGCAAATAGTTGAGTATGGCTGAGAAGAATATCTGATTTGAGCATACCTTTGGGCAAACATCCTGATTTTATACAGATGGTTTGCACAAACAAATTGTATCTATCTTTCAATATCCGATTACAGGTCACAAAATGTCTGGATCTTAACTGATTGCTTTACCAGATAAAGATAAGGTTCTTATAAACAGTGCCTGTTCCATGTGTCTAAAACATCAGTAGGTTAGACAGTTGGATGTAAAGTGTTGTCTTGAATAACTAAAAATAGTTGTAATTGCAACAATAATGCAATGCACTTATTACACTTTCTTTATTTACCAAACAAGTTTATAAAAATAGGAAAAAAACCCCACAAAATGACTAAACAGATGGTGACATTTTATATTAAATCACAAGCCTACATGGAAATCTGTCTCACTTCTAAACATACTCTGCAAAAGAAAATAAAAAGTTTTGTTTCATGATAAAATTTCAATCTGAATGCCACGTTTGCCTAGCATCAGTCTATTTTTCCTCAAATAGCGCCTAGATCAGAAATAAGTTTGTATACAGAAAAAAAACCAGGCAGATTTAAACAGCAGAGCTTGTAAAGGCCCTTGCAATAATATGCTTTCTAACTATTAGACTTTACAATAGTGTATCGTTGTGCATTTGAAAGACTATTTCTAACTGCTGGCATGCTAGTGAAAAAACCCAACCTAGTAGTAAGCAACTTGATTTAAATTTGGAGGGGATCATAAAATATTCTTTAGAGTTCTGAAAATCATTACCAGTCATACATTAAAACTTTAGAGAGTTTGTATCTAAAGACTTTCTTCAGAACTAATGCTTCATCTGGCCGATAGAGTAGTTTCTCACAAGACCTAAATATGATGATGGTCGTTCTCTGGTTCCGTTCACGTGCTCATGTCTCCCTCTAGTGCCTGTTTCTGTTCACTGTATTTTTCACTGGATTACAGAGGTTCCAGTCAGTGTAGAAATTGAAGTGTGGTAAGGAAGGTCAAAGAACTCAAGCAAGGAGAAAAAGGTTTCAAGGGAGCTATTTGCTATGTGCCTAAAAAGAGCTACCAGTTTTGGTTTGATCCAAATAAAGCAAATACAAACCTCATTTTCAAGGGCGGAGTTTAGTCTTGATGATTCTTTTGGACTTTCCTCAGTCTTCATTTTAGATTCACTAACTTCTTTCCTCAAGGGAAAGTATGTTATTAAGTTATTTTATTTAAACCTTTTCATTTGGTAAGAATAGTACATCACCGTAAAATGTAGAGATGACTTGGAAAGCTCACGTTTGGATTTAATTAAATCACAAAACCCTGCTTTTGATAGACTATTCAAACTAGTGACCTCCTGCAAAGGGACACGTGCAAGCACGTGAAGAAGTTTACAAGGAAACAGCTTTTTCCCTATTCCCTCTTATCATTATTTAAGATAGGAAAACGGGTAACCGTGTTTGCAGTACATCATATCAGTTGTATCTAATGTCTACTGTTGGCAGGTATTGCAGGTTCCAGTTATTGCTGTTTAATATTGTATTGTAAGATGATGGGAATTGGACAAATAAACTCCTTTGAAACAGACTGAAAAATTCACTCAATATTCACCTTCTTCCAGCAAAATGTATTTGAAAATGTAACCGGATGTAGTTGAACAACTTTGTGTTCACAGACTGAAACACAAAGGGCTCATTACTTGTTGAGCCAGCATGGAATCTCTGTTGTACTCTGGCACCTTTTGCATTGAAAATGTCACTACGCTGCTCAGCATTTTAGCTCTTTGTCAGAGTAAATAAAAGTGTATATAACTTCTGAATGTATGAATGTTCATTTTCTTAACTTGTTTATCTCACCTAATAAAAAATACTTCTTTTGTACCAGTTTTGAATTCTGCAGGAAACTCTCTCCTAGATTTCATGCACTGAAAAACATTGTATAAGTTCTTACCAGTCAAATATGAGGTAATACCATATTTTAAACCATGTTTTACTAGGTATATCTAAATCTGAAAGAGGAAGGATGTTCTTCTGCTACTTAACACTTCTTCCATTATTCCTTTATCAGGCTAAATAACTTTACACTCTATACTCAGAATATTTACTTTATATCTCACAAAATAAAATTACCAGGCAGTATATTAGAAACCCAGGTATATCTTGATCTTCCATGTAAACAAAGGAAACACCTGGGAATTCAATGTCCTACCAAGTTTCCCACCTAGTGAGATGGGTGAAGCTGTTTTATTTGGAAAGTATTTCTACTGTGACCTTCTGACTAGTTGTTTTCCCATGAGTGTCTTGTGTTTTGGATGAATTTTGGTCAGTTACCATAATTTACTTTATTTGTATTCAGTTCAAAAGAAGATTTGCATAAACAATTTCTTAGGTAGAAAGCAATTTCATGGAGTTATCACCACCATTTCTATCAGAAGATATTAAATGAATATGCACAGTATCCATGGTGACAATGCCCAAACATTTATCAAGCACGGAAATCAAGCTAGTTGCAGTAGTGTGTAAATAATATCCAGTATTTGCAGAGCTTCATGAGTTTGAACTAAATGGAATAAATCAATAGGAAAATACCGTAAGTTGCTTTAAAATACAATATGATAAATAAGAGTTCACGTTTCCATACTTTACATTACAGTTAAATCTACCTATAAAGTACCTTGGCTTTAAAAACCAGCTTCCCTATTTTTTAAAAACAGGTACATTTCAAACTAAAAAGTCAAATACATGTGAATACGTGAATATAAGCAACAGAAGTAACCTTACTGGGACATTGCTCAAAGCCTCCGTTTGCTAGAAAATGGGCAAGAGAACCTGAAGATTTATTACTCTATTGTCTAAATGAAGGTGCCTGTGCACTATTAACAATCTCTGTGCCATTCAGTCTCCAAACAGTTTGAGGACATATTCTTTCATGCTTGGAATGCCAAAAGTACAAGAATTTAGTACAAAATTTGCTATGTTAAGTAAGTGAATGTAGAAAGCTATTTATGACTAAAAGCAGTCTATAAGAAAGTAAAAAACCTAAAAACCCTAATTTTATTCTGATGTTTCAGAATGCCATACTTCATTGCTGAGAAAATGTATGCATTAGTAAAATATTTTTAATCATACTTCTTGAAATAGAAAGATGATTTTTTTACATTACTACCATCTCCTTCTCTCCAGTCATTCTTTCACCCTTCTTTCTCCTTTCAATTTAATATATGTTTTTCCTGCTATCATTGACTTGAATCACTCTTAAAAATAAGCCAGAGGTATCCTCTGATTGAAAATTCTGCCTCAGACTACATATCCAGTCAGTATATGTGTATACAAATGAGTTTTAGACATGAAAGCTAGGGAGAAGGCTGTTAAATTATTCATTTCACTTCTTAGCCACAAAGATGATGCTTTGAAGAACGCTCTGTGGATGCCAAGAGTGTGCAGTGTGCAAACTACTATGCACAGCAACATGCCTTCGTGTGTCCAATAAAACATGACTGGGCACATTAAAGTGGACTGTTAGTGTAAATATTTTTTATATTGTAAAATCTCTTTTCACAACATAAAAATGCCCCTTAGAGGAAAGTTTCTAGAAGACGGGAGTTTTTACATCAAAATGTTTACATCAGGAATATGCACACTGTTAAAAAGGAATAGTGAGATGCAAGCCTCCATGCAGGGAGCCTTATGTGCTATGGGATCTCTGAAGAGAGGGAACAGAATCTGTTGTCTCTTCTGAGAGCCTCTCCTACCCAGAAGAATGCAAAGAAGAAAAAAAACTGGTATCCCCTCTGTGGGAGTAGCTGCTCAGATGTCCAGTTATGCTCTCATCACCTACAACAACCAAGCTCACGGGAACACTGGCAATCACACACTTCTCTGTATTTAATATTGGCCTCCCTTGGTTCAGTTAATTCAGTTCTCTTCTTCCATCTGAGCTTCAAACAAAGGTTTGGGAAACAAGAGTGAAAGCCAAAACCAATCTGAGTCCAAAGAGATAATAATCTCTCTTTCTTCATGTTAACTCTGATGGATGTGACCAAGTTCCTTTCTCAGCCCTCGCAAAGTCAATAAAAGATTCCACTGACTAGAATTAATCAAGCTTTACTAAAAATCAGCAGTTAATTAGAACCTGAGTTTTTCTTCTAGTTCAGACTGTTTTTGCATTTTATTACAAAGAAATCAGAAGATACAAAGGCCAGTTGTGCTTTATCACTGAAAAATGGAAGAGGTTGATATATCACTTTATTTCACTACGTTTCTTTGTTATTAGGTGATTAAAACCCCCCAAATGTGACACTATGACACTCGTTGCTCAGTTTATCAACTCTTACTCAATGCAATCACTACTTCCTTGTAATTCTTAAAAAATTATCTGGAAATGGATAGGAAGACTGCATATTTGAATGCACACCCACTGCATAAAAAGTGATCTTGACCTCACTAACTTTGAAGTTGATTTGGGGTAATACTAGTCATATAAAGCAGAGCTTGCTTATATATTTGTTCTGCAAAAGGAAAAAAAAAATTACATTTTCCACCCACAGAAACCAATCAGCTTGCTTTCTATTACAAAGTGGTATTATGTAGGCCAGGATCTGAATAAAGATAAACAAACCCATGCAAATCTCTATCTACACTTCCATGGCACGCACTTTATTTCCTGTAAAAATAATTATACTTAATCTAGAAAAGCAAATCTTACTGTTGACCTTCTATTTTATACTGTATTGTGTTTAGAAAGGACCAGCTGTGCCTATGAAATCACGTAACTCACGCAGATCCTATCTGTAGTTGCAATACATTTATTAGCAGAATGGAATGTTTTCTACCTGTTGCAATGTATATTTTGCTACAACTTTAGAGGTCACCTTTAGGGTAAGCTTTTAATAAAGACCAGCAGCTGAAAACCAGCTGTTCTTTTTAAGATGTTTGTTTTTCTGGATCAAGCATAATTTTCATGTCCTGTACAATGTGATATGTACCAAGGCAGATATGTTTCTGAAAGTACTCACATTGTCTTAATGCTTTCCAACATACAACAAAACAAACAAAAGGACTATTTAATGTCTCTTCATTTTGAAATAGGGCCTTTGAGTACCAAGAGTAATCTGGGATTTTTTTACACCTGCTATCCAGCTGGGGTTGGCAGCAAGTTACTGTCAAAAAAAGAAGGTTGTCTTCTACAGAATGTACTCTTTTCCTGCTTTAGTTCTGGAGTGTTTTTCCCTTGTACTATTGGTGAAACACATACATTGCTATTACCTTTTATTGACTGTGTTTATGGAGATAAGGAGAATCTTAAGACAAGGAGATATGCTTATGAGGATAAGGAAAGTGCTTAAGGAGATACATGAAAGTGTTAGTTCTCATATTTAATTTAATTACAAAGACATTTTTTTATTGTTCAGAATCCTGCTGATATATTTATAATAAGGGATTATGTCCTTGAGTTCAAAGCAGATAATTGCTAGACTGAAAGTGGTTTACATGGACAAGACATACTAGCTGGTATTAAAATTGTTCCAAATTATTATTTATTTTTTTAAAAAGGAAAAGTCTTAGTAAGTAGTCTTAAAGATTGCAACTTCAGCATTTCCTAAGGAAGAAAATATGTTGAAAGCATCTTTTTAGTGGGATCAGATTTGTCTGTGGTTGAACAACATAACAATAAAGAGAAAAATATCACAAAATATCCACTTAAAATACGCTATCAAGGGTCTTTCATTTTACCTAGTGTTCTGTCACAGATGATTGTATCTAGGAGGTATTACAACCTACTAACTTGTGAATGAGACTTTACTATGAAGCTTTCAACATGGAGGAAATGCAGGTGTTAATTAAAGAGAACAAGCATGTGGGGTTCTTTCAATTATTAAAGTGAAGGTCAAGTTAAAATAGTTTGGTTGGTAGAATTCTATTTAAAATTCAGCATTATTAAGATACAACGAACACTAACTTACCTGAGGCTTTTTATGTCTTTGTATCCTAGTGTAGAAAGGATCCCAAAAGACAGTTGTACACTATCATAGTAAAATAGTACATATGAAAAGACAAGACCAGGCCAGACAAGAAAACTCATTAGACAAGCAAAGGTGTAAAGTCATGCTGGACATGGTGCATTTTTAATTCTACAAGCTCCAGGAAATTGTGATGGCATTCCAGATCATAGAGACCAGAATGCCAATCCTCCCAAAGGATACAGGCTACCTTATTTCTGTACTGAATGAGATTCAAACAAACTTGCAGTGTTAAATGCAAGCAATCATATTCTAACACAGGATCAAGCAAAAAAAGAAAAGACTCACGGAACATATTCTTAAACAGGATTATAATCAGGTATGTAAAGGAGCAAGGGCACTTCAGTTCCATCTTTGGAGTTCTCCCCTGTTTGCTGCACCAGTTCTGTATGCCAGTTGATGATATAATTCCTTGCCAATTACTATCATGTGAAGTAGGTGACAAACTAAGACAGCTTGGATTGAACATCTGACTCATCATACAAGGGTGACATGCTTGCAATCCTGTGACAGATTTTCCTATAATCATCTCATGTCAGTGGATGTTTAGGTTTAAGGATGCTTTAAAGGCCAGGTTACATTTTGACTAGTACCTTGACTTAATTAATGCTCTTGCTGAGTAAAATCCAGTTCTTTGTAAATGGCATTAACAATTCCATTTCAGTACCGGATATATGTACAATACACATACTATTTATATTCTAAAAAGAGAAGTCTCAAAACAAAGAAATGCTGACAGATAGAAGATTAATGATTTTTTTTTTTCCCCTGGCAACAGAATTCTTTGTTTTTCTAAAAATATTTTAAATGCCTAATGTATTTTTTTGTCATATTTAGATAATTTTCTATAGAGAAGAGAAAACAAAAATGTCAGTGAGCTGGAATTAGTAATACTGAATGAATATATCACAGAAAGATGTCAGAAATCAAACTGAGATATATACATGTGACTCACATCAGTGCACAAAAAGTGTTTTCAAAAATATTAGTCTTAAACCTTGTGCAGTAAGTCAGTTGAAATGTATTTTCTAAATAAGAATTTAACAAAAACCCCCAGCATTTTTCATTCTTAAAGAGATTCAGAAAATTACAGGAAGCATTTGAAAGAGAAACAATGACAAAAAAAAATATTTTCCAACAAAATAGTTTAAGTTTAAAGAAAAAAATATTCCGATACGACAAAATATTTTCTGCTTTCAGTTAGAGTCAGTAAAGCAACATTGAATTTGTTCCTGAATGCCATATCTTCCACAACAAAGTTGTTATGCTCAGTAACAAGCCAGTTTTTTGCCTTACATAAGATTTTTGGAGAAAAAAATTACATGTTATCATTATCTCTGAACACTCATGAGAAAGCAGAGAGCAAGCAGACTGTCCCCACAGTTTACACGAGGAAAAGGTTTCTGTTTATCATAGTGATCTCTTGATTCTTTTTAATCCTCTGTTAAAAAGAGAAAGACAGCTGCATTTGATGCCCTTCTTCCAGCTGGGTATTGCTCAGTTGTTGCTTTTTCATGGAATTTGGGGATTGGTGTAATTAGACGGAAGGGTGTTGGGTTATGCTTAACAATTAACTCTGCTAATACAGCTGATATGTCCAAATGTTCCTTTTGGGTATCTGTGTAAATGTTTTCTCTTGATAATTCTCTACTCTCCACTTCTTACAATAATGAATTGGCAGCAACTTCCACTATCTACAGTCCATGCTTATCAACTTTTAAATTAAATACATGAGAAGGCAATTTCTGTATTAATAAACAGAGAAAACAACGATATTACGAGAGACAGATAAGGTGACATCAGAAAGCACATTAAGAATTTGCATTAGTGCAGACTGGACAACAACACTTAATCAAGAAAGATTAGGAAGTCTACACTGCTGAATACTTCTACAATTGCAACTTGATTGACTTGTCAGTGAAATGTCATTCAACCACTGTATTACAGTCTCAATTTGGATCATTTATGTTGCAGTTAGACAAGGTTTGATCCTGGAGGGAGCTAGAGCTCGAGTTACTAGAGTTAACTGAGTTCACTACTTTACAGAATCAGGCCAGAGGCAGAAAACCTTGTAGCCAAAAAGGTAATCACAAGAGGGACTAGAACTTCTTAGAAGAATTAAGCATATCTGAAAATAAGTAGTTACCTTGCAAAAGAAAGTGGCAAACAATATGAATAGATGTTATAGAAATAAGTGATGCATCGTGATGCCATCACTGTCACACAACAGTAGCAAATGGAACAAAGAATTCCATTAGGAAGCACAGCAACATGGAGACAAGTGCCATTAGACTAATGAGACAAACATTCTTTTTCCTCTTCCACTTTTTCTTCTGCCTTTCTGATATTATATACTTCATAGCACAGTCCCTCATCATATTTTGTACAGTGCTTAACAGGACAATTCCTTAATCATGACTGAAATCACCAGGAACGGTTCTAATACAAAGCCACTGAGTACATTTGTTAGTTATGAATTCTGTTCTTCTTAAGAAAGAGATACAAGCTCACAGAAATAACCATAATCTCTAAATTAAAAGTCATGATAAAAATCTGTTGCTGCTAAACACCAGAAGTGCCTGACTCACGGAGTACTGCCCTGCTTGAGCTATGCATGTAGCATTTCTATGGAAGGCTCTTGTTCAAACCCAGAACTGATGAGTTTGGCAGAAATTAACTCCTAATTCCCATGTAAACCTCTATAATTCAGAAAACAAGCACCATGCAAATCCAGAGTCCAGATCTAGCAGCCATTTTCAGATCATGCCTGGCCCAAGTGTCAACACACACTGACACGAGTAGCCTACTTCCAAGCTTCAGCAGTGACTGCTTTATGTCTGTGGAGAGAAACAAAGAATGCAGTCACAGCATTCATAGTAGGAGTGATGGAATAAGAGTCTGTAACTTCAATTGCCCAACTCTTGATTATCTGAGATCTCTGCCTCCTCCCTGACCCTCACTCTGGACTTTCACCTGTCACTGAATAGCCACCAAGCTATTCCTCATAGAGCACAGCTGCATTCAGGTTTTAGTTTTGACCTGCAGTACACTGTTCATGTGAACCTCCCCGTCAGCCTTATTTACTGTGTCTTGGATCAGATTATAGAATTTCTTTCCTCTCAGAGGATGCCCAACTGAAAGATTCAGTCCACTTGTCATCAAACTTGTGCTTTGTGGTAGGTTCTTATGGGAAGCAACTACCACTAGCAAGAGAATCACCACTCTTTCCCTCCCTGCTCCTTACCTCATGTTTTGTAAACTTCAGTTAGTTCTAGAGAAAATCAAAACACATGACAAAGGACACAACAACATTTTAATAGTTATTTAAATATTCAGTAAACATTATTCACTAACATACCAATCAGAGTGCAACATCTGTATCTATTTAGCATACTCCAACCACTGCAAATAGCATGAGGGACAAGAACAACTACCAGGAAATCTGAGCAAATCCTCACAAAAACTATATATTGTAGAGGAACTAGTATGATGTAGAATTGTCATTGTTATCTTCTTCATCCTTCATCATCACCACCTGCTGCACACTTTTTCTCCTGAATTAGCTTCCCTCATTAAAAGTGATGCATGCCTTCAGCTACAGACCCCACTAAGGAATCTTTGTGCCTGTCTCTGTAAGTCTGACTTAACATCCTCTTTGCAACAGTGTCCTCTCTTCCTGACAGCTCTAGCTTTCACATGGCTTTCTGCTTCTTTCTTTCCACCTACTAAGGCACAGATGAGTGCTCTGGTTAAAAAGAAATAAAGGAACAAGAGTTAAAAAGAAACAACAGATGAGGCACCAGTGAAATCTTGCTCTGCTAAAGCAAAATCCTACAATCCACCTCTATCGATGAATGTAGTTGTACATATTGATTAAGGACAAAGAACCCTTTCCTGCTATTAGCTTGTCATGAAGATGGCTTTTCCCATCAACAGTGTTCTCATAATGCATGGTATTTTCTTCAACTCTTGAATCTTTCTAGACATGCTGTGAATAGCTTGTCTTCATGAACTAGAGGACAGAACTATCACCCAGAAGAGGAAGATAAGGCTCTTCTGGAATAGCTCAGATTCTGACTGTCTGGCCCATAAAAGTCCAGGAACATTTGTACTTCCTTTCCCATGGTCATAAACTCTGGAGAGAATGTGGAACTTGTGTCAAAGGGGAAGACTACTTATTTAATGAGTTATGTTGCTTATCCTTATCCTTATTTAAGAATTTGTCTGAATCAGATGATTGCTATCAGAAACATCCTCCTCTGCTAAAAACTGTGGGGCTATTTTTGTCTTGTAGGCCTTGTTTAAGATGGGGAAAAATCTTAATTTAAGACTTCCTGGACTCCTTTTCTTCTTTGTCTCCCATATACAATCTTGGCTTTTGGATAGCTGTGGTAAGGGCTCGTATTTTAGTGCTCAAAAGGATCAAATTCAAAATGAGCTGTGTAATGATATTCCAAATAAATTGATAAAGAGTTGGAGGATACAGCAAAATCAAACGAACAATGAGAACCTCATTGCTGGACAGAAAGGGCAATACTAAAGCAAACTAGAAAATAAGGGAGCGTACAGATGAGTAGAGAGTTACCACTTGCTCTGACTGATTCTTGTGCCTCTAACTCTGAAAACTCAATTAGCAAGACAGTCTTCTTGCCAGGTGCATTGATTGCCACTACATTACAATAAAATACGAAGAAAAAGCAATTCAACTTACCAAAGTTGGTTGTACAAACATGCTCTTCCCCTCTGTTCCTGGGAAAGTAGCTATTATGGATGGCAATGTATGGGTCACTACTCCCCTAGGGACACTGAGTACTAGCAAGAGAGACTGGTTTTATACTGGCAGCATACTGGCAGTATTTAGCATTTGTCTGCATTTGGATGGACTCCAGTCATTGTTCATTTTTGAATAAGCAAATGTTAGGGCACTGGGTATGTAATAAAGTATTTTTATAATATCTTCCATGAATATGAGCCTACTTTGGGGGGGATTTATGGATATTTTGCATCAATTTACAAAATATACATCAATGAAAATCAAATTCGGCATATGCAAACCAGAATTACACAAAGTATTACAGCTAGGTTCACTAAATCCAAGCATAGTGACAATATTTTCATGTGGCTTTGTTAAAAGTAGCTCAAATTATCACTCTTTTTCATCTGCAACAAATTTGCATGACATAATTCATTGGCTATTCTGAACAAATGTTGTAAGAAATGCTTGTTTCATGCCAAGAACTCTCATGAAAGTGTGATTTGACACCAGCTATTTCTGATCTTTTCAGGACCCAGATTTGCAGCGCAACTTCCTCAACAGTGATTAAAAGTTCTCTAGCATGTTCCTTTCTACCCCTTTTCTAGACCCAGGAACATTCTTATTTCACTCACCATGCCCAGTGTAAATTTCTGTTTCAAATCTTTCAGGCTTTGCTACTCTGAGGCATACATATGCACCAAACAAGACACTATTTACTAAAATATTCTGTATACATCACTGGAATTTGAAACAAAAGGAGAGCAATACCTTGGGATAATCACAAATACCTCAATCCAGAATTTCACTAGTTCATGCAAACTAGTAAATTCAAAAGCTGGACCAAAAACTAAGTCAAGTCAGAGTTATAACTTACAGTACATACAAGTAACACCATAATTATCTCTAAATCAGACACTGTAAATACAAGCACTTAAAAGTTAACACTGTTAATGCAGAAATATTCTAACTCATACGTGTGTACGTGTATATTCAAGACACAATTACAAGTAAGGGTATGTAGAAAAATATAATTTTCTCTCATCTGGGATCAAACACTGTGCATTGCATGATTATAAAATGTCATTACTACAGGATAGAGTTGGTAATATTAATCTCTACAAACTATTATTATTTTCTTACAGTAATACATAAAGGCTGCACTCAGGGCAACTCGATTTACAGTATATGGGAGCAAAAATAAAGGACAGACTATAAGCTTACTAGATAATAAATATGTTATAAATAAATCAAAGGACAACTTCGTAATTTTTTCAGAAGTAGAAGAATTTTAGTACTGCCACTCTAGGAGTTCATCCATGCTGACAAGTATCTACGCCTATCAACACAGGGCTGTAAAATACACCGGCCACAGTTCCTCAGTTTTTCTTCTAGTGGTATCTTCATGAAGGCTTTTGTTTTTTTGACAAACAACCCAGCTCACAATAATAAAAAAGCTTACTGCAAACTCACTGCAAAATGTAAAGACCATTTGTAGAACAGCATGTCTGAACTCAGCGTTACCCAGAAATTTTTGTCGCATCGGTTGAAATGTTCCTCAACTTTTTACCAAAGAAAAATTGCAAGCAGGATTTCATTTTTTGTTACTCCTTTTGCCTTCCTCTTTTACAATTTACCAAAAAATAAATCCCACATTTTTCAAGAATACCATTTATCAAGTCACTTTTCTTATGATACTTTTCAGGGATAATACAATATAGAAAAAGTCCTATAATTTTATGACTGGTATTTTTTCTTTTAGTTGATGATAATGTCCACACCATTCCTGAGGTCCATTCTAGCATAAGCACCTCTCCATAAAGTGTCCTTCCTGCATTCACACAGCAGACCTTCTAGGATTTGTTCCAGTTCCAACCTTAATACACCGCCCCTATTCTACAACCTTATTTATATGTTACTACATAAGGAGCTCTATCTTACTCTGACAGTGTCTTGTAGCCAGCGTGGTGGAAATCTTGGGCCAGGGCAGTACCTCTGCATTAGTATCTGTTCTATACCATCTTCCCGGGGCACTTCCCCATCCTGGAAGCTAACAGCCTTCAGGAGATAGAGTGCCCTGTATCTGTCTTCATAGGGCTGGACTGATAGAATATCTACATCAAACAGGGACAGTGTTTCCCGTCCACATCCCAAGCTGATCCGTGTCTGGCAGAGCTCAGGTATTCCAGAATGCCTCACATGAAGTTGATCACCTGACAGGTTGTATGAGCCTGTGCCTCACAGAGAATACACAATCGTAACCTGGACTCTACAAAGCTTAACACCAATGAGAAGGCCACTGGCAAGGATCAAGTAGGAAGAAATTCCTCTTTAGATTATGTATGAGAGGAAAAGCAGTAGAATTAGGGGACTGAGTCAGGAGACACACATTTTATTCCTGCTAAAAGCCAGGTATATGATTCACTGTTTCACAGGCCAAAACATCCTTCCTTAGAGCTTACAAAGAATAGGACCTTATAATCAGCCTCCAAAGAACTGTTTTCCAAGGGCCACAATATACTGCAGTCCTCAAAAAAAAACCCCAAAACCCCAAACAAGCAACAGGATGAGATGACACTTGGTCTCCCTGTTCTGGGATACTCTGAAATTAGGTGGCCCAAGAGTATTGGCCTCTCGCTTCCAAAAGACGAAGACTCTTTCTCAGACAAGCAACATCAAAAGGAGCCTCTTCAGCAATCAGGCTATCAGTGAGCAGCATCTCACCTCCAACAACATTGCTTCCTACTAGTGACTCTGCTTTACTGATGCTGCTGGATCAGTTAAAACTTCAGATGGTCTATTACAGTAAACACCTACTTGCAGACCCATAAAATATTTTAAAGAGATAGTCAAGTGCAGATGTCTTCACAGTAAACACGTAAAGTAGTGAATCTATTTCTTAGGAGTTTTTAAACCATCAATCTGACAAAAAAAATTCCGCTCTCTAAAGTATTTAAAAAAGATTTTGCAACAGACTTTCACCTCTATAAACAAGAGCTTCAGTGCTTCAGTGACCTTACTGAAAGTATCTTTATTCTAGATGTGTGTTAAATCTTCCATGTTCTACAGATTTATTGGAATAACTCAGACAGGAAGAACGAGGATATGAGATAATGTTATACACCTCCACTCCAAAACACAGCTAGCAGAATTTATGAGAGCTTACAGCAGAGCAGAACTCACTAGAACTTACTGTCTCAGCAGCAAGCTTATTTAGCCCTTCAGGACTGACAGTCAGCTGGTTCATATAACATTTGAGTATTTAAAAATATTTCTTGTCTAGCTTGTAGGCTGTAAACTGTAAGATGAATACAGTGCTGGGTAGAAAACTGGTAAGAGAGACCAGCCACTTTTAGAAAATCACACCCGTAAGAGTAATTGTTTTGTTAGTATACACAGCACAAGACTTTGGTTGAAGCCTCTCTTTTCCTTGCACAGAACTCTGTCTGCCACTCTAAGGGTCTATGAAGCATGTTCTGTCTGATTGCCTACAAAAGAAAATGCTTTCACATATCTGTGATAAAAATGAATTTTAAAGTTCCCATATAAGTAACAGGAAAGGAAACCTCATTCTTTCTAGTGTTTGTTTAGCAGCTAGACTTCAAACATTCTCTGAAAAGCAAACAACTCCAGGAAAAGGAAAATTGAAACACAACAAGCATACTGAACAGATGAAAGGTTTTGAATTGCATCTGCAGATTAAATAACAGGTTAACAATGATGGGAACCAAATACATGGTTACAAACCCAAGATAAAGGAAGGAACCAAACTACACAAAGTTCATGACAAGTATTAATTCTTCTCCAGATAACTTTGTAGGTTTAGCCTTTTTATTTTATACACCCTAGAATGAGAAATATCTTTGAGATCATGAAGTTTCAATGTCACACAGTTTATTCTTTTAACTTCTGTATATGAAACAGCAGCTGAAAACATCTGCATTTTGAGGAAAATTAATTATTCTGTATCAGATAAAGGAGGAAGTCAGGAAATGCCACAATACTGTTGGGTGCTATTGCTTTAGCATATAGCAAAGAATCTTTATCCTGACTCAAAATGTGTCATTGACCAGAAGTATTTATCGCATTACTGCGTTGGAAAAGCAAAGCAAGAGCTCCCTCTATGTAACGCCGGGTGCATTACTTTGTCGCACTGTTTCAGATAGGTTTGTTTTGTATGTTACAAGTCTTTACTGTGAATATGAATGATGCATGTGACAAATTGACAAAACAAAACAAATCAGAGTTCACAGCACTAGACAGAAGTCTTTTTTTTTTTTTTTTTTTCCCCAGTAAAATGGTAGATAATAATTACAAGCAGAAAAATGTAAGATGGTTAAACTAAATGAGTTGTTAGCAAAGGCCCATTGAAGGGACAGGGCTAGGATTTCAGATGAAGCATGCCTAATTTCTGTTACACAAACATTTCTTCAAAGTATGTTAAAGAAGACTAATAAAAAACAACTGAGGAGGCTCATTATTATTGCTACAGTCAGATGACAGTGGCGATTTACCATTCTCCGCTGTCTTCCCTGCCTCTCCACTGAGAGCTTCTGCTCCACAGTAGGAATAATTCCTGAACCATCACAGATGGTTCACCATCTCACCCAGATCACCATACCAAATTATACTGATGCTGCTTAGGGTTACTTTAATATCCCGGGTAGTTAACAGCAGTTGTTCAGAACTTGTTTCATGTGTGGTTGCTCCTGCTGCAGCAGCAATAATCTCCAAGAGAATGCCAGGCAGACAAACCGTAATTGCTTCAGCCAGATGAATGGCAATCATTTGTGTTTATAAATTGAAATTCTGAACACAAAGGTGATTCTTTAGTGATGCATTAAATGGGAACTATTACAACATTTCCAGCCTATCTTTGCAAGGATACTCCTGCCTTATGTAAACAATTCCAAAAGCTATTTGTGGTTTTTCACAGAATGTTGGCAGACAACTCTGCAACTAAGGGGAAAAAAAATGCCTTTCTTCATGAAAAGGAATCAATAATGCATGATGGCAGTGAGCACTGTTAACATATAGTCACTGCAGATATTACTTATTGCCTTGAAGCTGTATAAAATTATTCCAAATTTCATTGCACTTTCTAAATAAGACAAAGCCATCTCTTAACCATCCTTTCCTTTCAGAAACAAAATTTTTTGCCAGAAGACTTCCAATTGAAGGTGGAAAATTACCTTCTATCTTGAAGTTTGTGTCAGTTCTATTTACAATTTAACGAGCCCTGGGATTGATGTAATTAATGTTATAGGTAACTAACATGTTAACAGCACGAAAGTCTTACTGTGTATTTGGAGGATTCCTTCCCTTCTCCTCAGTGGTCAGGTTGACAAGCACTTTGCACAGACAATGGAGAATGCCAACGAATGCTGGTAGCACACCGACTTCACAGACTCATTATTCATACCCTGAGGAAAGAACAAATTCTCCTTAACTTCAGAATCATTAGTTATCTAGCAGAAATACTCTACACCAAAACTTTCATCAAAATGCATGACTTTGACCAGAGCACTGTTTTCTTGTCAACCTGTGCTGCTGAGTCAATTGCAACCTAGTTGCTGAAGAGATCCTCCAAGACTGCTCTTAAGGACTTTTAGGCATCCTAAGGAGTCTTAGTATTTAAGAATGACAGTAACCAGCTTGGACCATTTGATTACAGACTTTTGCCATGCTTGCATATTTCTCTCCAAAAAAACAGGTTGTGAGAGGCTTGGTGCTTTTAGAATTACCAACCAACCAGATCTTCACAGCAGTAGTTTCTTGCTGGGGTATTAATGTGTCTCTGGTGTATACCCCTGCTTTGTGGAACTCTTCATGTTGACAGGTCCCCTGTACTGAATGTTGGTTCAATAACTACTCATCTGAACAACCCACCGTAAAACACCGATCAGGTGGGATTTCTGGACGACTAGAAATGTGTCAAAAAACCCTCAGAGCAGGGAAGATACTTCTCTAGACAATACCGATGACTCTGGAGCTGGAACACTAATAAATATACAGTTGTAAGGCATGATCCAGGTATGATTACAAGACAGGTGAGGAGAGTATGCCCTGTATTAGTAATTTGCTGGCAATCACAGTATCAGACCTCTGGCAATTCTGTGCACGTCTTCTGGCTGCTTGAGCCTGTGCAGCAGTATTTTCACTGCCTTTCTGAGACTAATTACACTAAAATTCCCTGTGATGTGATCACATAGTTATTTGGGCTGACAGGCCTAACAAAATGATATCAATCTTCCCAACCAATGGCAGAAGTAGTGTGGGGAGGGACAGCCAACATAGTTGAATCTTCCTTGGCTGCCAGAATAGTGGGAGGTAGACCACTGGCACCTGCTGCATGTTAGAGGAAGTAGCCTTTCTTTTTGAGTAAAAAATTAAGTATTTACTCCAGGATCCTAAAGCATACACTGAGAAATTCTATTCAATAATGAAACTTTTAGAAGAAGTATATAGTGTTGATTTGTCTCTACTGAAAAAGGACATCTTAATACTGAACTGTATCTTTTGTTAATATTTAAATATGGGTCAGGCAACACTAGTGTGAATTTGCATTCATAATTCCTTTCTGAAAAGATAATTTGACACGCTCTCCTTTTTCACTTTGCCGTGTATTCAGCTTTAGTTGCAAAGACCATTTACTGTGCTAATGCCTTTCCCCTTCAAAAATGTCTGTGCATGCCATGTCTCATGATGAATACCCATTTGTAAACAAAGTAGTGATTCATTATTATAGCTGAAGGGCATCGTTTTACCTGGGCGTAAATTCATCATTTTTTAATGCCTCACAGCTTGATGCTTGAAATCTCATCAAGCACTCTGAAAGCTTCGTTGACACAGATTGATGATCCAAACAATTAACTTAATAATGGCATCAGCAACTAGAGGTTAGTATCAACCAGTAAAAGAGTGAGCCAAGTTCATCCCTACTGTATGCCTAATAAAGTTAAAGGAGGTGTGCTTGGGATCTATTTATTGTAAACAATATATTTGACCTCTTTTTTTTCTTTTTCTCAGCTAATTGTATGAGTCTAGCTATACTACATTAGGTACTCTGTGGACAACAAATTGAAGTTTTGGTTTTATTTAATAGGTTAAACATTATAAACAACTGGTAAACTACTATACTGTTAAACACTATAAACAACACTCCTTTCTCAGAATGGTTTCAGAAAAGCTAATAATCTGTGAAAACTCTGTTAGAGCTCAGCTGGAGAGAGCCACTTCTCAGCTGTTAATTACTACACCTCACCTGAAATACGGAGATGTGATAACTGCCCGTGTACGTACTCCTGGTCTGCTCTAATGCATAGTAAAATAGCGTTCAGTAAAACTCTCAGTCTTTGTTGTT
This sequence comes from Actenoides lindsayi, assembly GCA_025331215.1. NCBI lineage: Eukaryota > Metazoa > Chordata > Aves > Coraciiformes > Alcedinidae > Actenoides > Actenoides lindsayi. The sequence goes on along the minus strand of WTSP01001645.1, from coordinate 6,075 downwards.
TTTCTAGCATTGTCTATCTCAGTGCAACTCTACATAATCTGGGAATCCACTGACGAATGTACAGCATCCTATGAATTCAGGCTGAGCAAATCATAATTGTCTTAAGGAAGATTTTCCGCTATGGATTTTGATGGATTCTAGAAGACTGCAACCATTACAGCCACCTCATTATTATATCCTTCGCTATCAATCTTTTTTGCAATATTAACCTCAGCATTTAAAGAAATACAAAGTACTAAGTCTTAAAACTAGCGGATTTGGTTCTTCCTGTAGAACTCTGTGATGGTTTAACAGTGATCCTAATATCTTGTGCCAAGTGATGGAATCATACCTGGCAAACGGTGCCTAGGAACTGCCAGTTTCGAGCAGAAGACTGACATATTAGTAGCTTTGCTTTCTGAGGAGAGCCAGGTGCTTGGAGTTAGATGTAAAGGGCTTAGGTATTGTCTTGAAGATAAGCTCTTTCATCCTCTCTTAGATAGTAATAAATGGGACAAATTCCCAAGTCAGATGCCTATAAAAGTGCTCCAGATCCGAAGATGACACCTGCCACTGTCTGCCTGCCTCCTTAATTTTTTTTTCCAAGTTTTTGTCATTTTTATAATATTGATAATTTCTACAGCCTCATCATTCCCTTGCTCTAACAGAGTGATTTTAGCTCAAATTTGGAACAAATTCATCAGATATTTCACAGTAGTTGATATGTCTTTATGGTACAGTTAGGGTTCCCATGTTGAACTAATCCTTTTCCACTTGCACATCTGGCACCACAGAAAAAGTGTAAGTGCTTAGCTAAGTGATTTTCCTACCTATAACAATTGAGGCACAACTACAACGTAGACTGCTTCTTCTATTTGCCAGGTTCATTGCAAGCATCAGTGACCTTGCAGTTGCAATTTAGTTGCAGGAGCAACAAAACCTTGCATGTTAGATATGAAGATACTATTCACTACTTTAGTAATGCTGATTTTAGTACAATTATTAATAAAGTAACACAAGCACTGGGTAACTCTACTGAACTTTCATATATTAAGATGCTGGGTGTGTTCAATATGGTGGGGTTTTTGAGAGAACTAAAAATCAGATTGAAGTAATTCTAAAGAAACAGACTATTTGAAACAACTCACCATACAAACAAAGATGATGCAACTCCATGCACAAAGTACGTATTTGCTTGATAAAGTTTAACTCATTAAAAACAATTATTGAGGAATGGAAGATAGTGATTGGTAGAGAGAAGGGACAAAAAGAAGAGGAAGCATCAGGGAGTTACGTACAGCTCAGTCAACTGGAGGTCTAGTAATGCTCCTAAATTATGATAAGCTGTAGGGAAGATAAGAATGCATACACAAGTGTATATCTTAAATCCATTTCTCTGAAACCTTTCAGTTCTGGATGAAATTCTTTGCTACTGCTTATAATTTCTGAAAAGCAATGAATCTAAGTTGAATCTGAAGAGGTAAATGTGAACATCTATTTATCCTCTTTCATAATGTAAGAGAAAGGAGCCATTCCAGAAAACTGGAAGAGAAGAGGCTTGAAGTTAAAAGAGAATATTATTATAAAGCACATAATTAATGTGTTGAACTCTCTGCCACAAGGTATGATAGCAGCAGACAGAAAAAGCATACATTTAATGAAAATATTGTTACACTAGGCAGAATACTAAAATACATTTCCATAGATGTAAAGCAATTAAGAGTATTGCTAGATTTATCAGATATTATGACTAACCAATAAAAGCAAGGAAATTGAAGTAAATTAATACTGTATACCCCTTTATTCAAACTTCACTGTTATCACAACTGTTACACAAAAGCAATCATGCATCACAACTCAAATTCTGACTACTTTACATTTTATTATGCATGTCTTGGTCAAGATCTGCCCCCCCTTCAACTCTGTTCCTTTTCTAAGGAACATGTGTATATTTGGGTGGTTTGTTTGTTTTTTTGTTCTGTTCTGCTGTGTATATTAGTCTGGTGAAGATTTCTAAATAGAGACTGGATATGAGAAAGTGGTATCTTTTACAGGCAAAATTAATGTTGTGGTGCATGGTCTGTAATGCACAACTGTTCTAAACAACAACAACAAAATATTGTCTTCAAACATTGCTTCAGTTGGATGAAACAGAAGCACAGCGGCTAAATATTTTGTCCACCAGCATCTGTGCATTAATCTTTTCCTTTTCTTTTGTGAAAATTTCTTTATAAGGAAGATTAAGTGTGTACATATGTGTCCAGACCTCATTTAGCAGATAGGTACAGTCCAAGCACCACCAATCAAGAGGGTATGCTTTACAGGCTTTACTGTAAAGCATCTCCTTTGTCCATGAAGTTTGTTTGGAAATTGTAGATTACTTTAAAATGACCTAAAGGTAAAGAGACTTCAAATTCATCACAAAAAATAATACGTTATATAACCATAGAATCATTTTGGTTGGAAAAACCTGTAAGACCATCAAGTCCAACCATTAACCCAGCACTACCAGCTCACCAGTAAACCATGCCCCTGAGCACTACATCTACACATCTTTTGAATACCTCCAGGGATGATGACACTACCACTTCCCCCTGGGCAGTCTGTTCCAGTGCTTTACAGCCCTTTTGATCAGGAAATTTTTCCTAATATCTAAACTAAACCTCTCCTGGCACCACTTGAGGTCATTTCCTCTTGTTCTATCTCTTGTTACTTGGGAGAAGAAACTAACACCCACCTCTCTACAACCTCCTGTCACACAGTTGTAGAAGGTGATAAGGTCTCCCCCAAGCCTCCTTCTCTCCAGGCTAAACAACCCCAGTTCCCTCAGCTGCTCCTCCTAAGACTTGTTCTCTAGACCCTTCACCAGCTTCATTGCCCTTCTTCGGACATGCTCTAGAACCTCAATGTCCTTCTGATAGTGAGGGGCCCAAAACTGAACCCAGTATTCGAGGTGCAGCCTCACCAGGCAGATGATCACTTCCCTAGTCCTGGCTGGCCACACGATTTCTGACAGAAGCCACCACACTGTTGGCCTTCATTTTATGCATGTATTCAAGTTTTTAAGCTCGAGTTTTCTAGCACTGATACTTTTAAAGAGAAATCAAGCAATGTGAAAAGGTAACCTCAGCCTGAGAAATCTTTTTTTTTTTTTTTTAAATAAAGAAGGATGCCCCTACTGTGCAACCTGTTTCAGCTCTGCTGGAGTATTTGATGCTGGCCATTGTCTGTTCCTTTAAAGTAACAGATAAACAGACTGTTTATTTGGCTTGGTTTACCAATTCCTATGACAGGCTAGACTATTTTACTTCCGTAGCTTTCTCTTCTAAGATTAATATAGGTGTGGTTATCAGGTTCTTAAGAGATGATCATTAAGCAACCTGTCTTTTCTATGTACAGAATAAAGCAAAGTGAGTACATGTAATGGTACATCTACTTTTAGACTAACACAGTAAAGGACACAGCTACTTCTTCATTTGCAAAGTAACCATGTCTTAATTTTAAAACAGAGCTAGATGTGTAGCTCATAGATTAGACATAGGTTATTTTCATACCCAGTGATTTATATTAGTACAGAAATTGAAATTTCCAATATAGGGCTATGCAGATGAAAAGCACTAAATTATTTTATTAGTTTGCATTGAGAGTACAGAAAGGACCAGTAGCAGAGAACATATTATGCCATTTTATAGACACAGCAATAATGAAAACATTGCTGAAGCAATGAGACTCGCCAACCACAGATGAGACTCAGGAGAAATCCTTTAACAGATGTTTCCTACATCAAATAGATACTTACCCCTCTCTGGTTACCATGATCTTGAGAATTCATGACTTGATTCAATGATCAACACTTCTTCAGTAGTCCCATAAAAAACAAATTCTTGCAATAGGTTTTCCTTCCACACAGCAGCTGGTAAAATATATTCATGGCCTTGAGTCCCTTATGGTGAAGCTGTATTACAGCATTCTTGTGTTCATGACATAATTAGGGTTCTGTCAGCACATCAGTCATACACTGATGAATGCACATTCCGTTTTCTTTGCCATTTTAAAAGCTACTATCCTCACAGTGACCAGTGACTATTGTACTATAAGCTGACCTGACCACTTGCTTGCTTACTGAAAATTTCAACTGCTGTGCTCCAGGTCTATTTATTATTATTTACTGGAAACATAGTTCAACAAGGTTCCTTTGACAGCTGTTATTTATTATTTTTAAATGCCCCCTAATACACAATGCAATCCATACTATTCCCTCTGGACAGCTTCTTTCGTTAGCTTCAAGTTTCATCATTAAAATTTATTTAGGCACCTTTCACAAAGACATTATCAAACTCATACTAGACTAAGCTTTAGCATCTTATACCTAAGACCCTGGTTAGCAAAAAAATAATAGTTTGGAATGCTAGATAAACTTGGAAACACATATAGTCAAAGCAGTATCTTTTTAATGCAATGCCCAGACCTATTTATTTCATTTTCTTTAATGTTTCTTTAGAAGTCTTCAAATCTGGGTTGAGTTAATAATATTTTGTATCTATAACATAGGCTTCATCCCAACAATGCTTGCTCAGCTCACATAATATACACTGCACATATAATGAAGTACACTCATTTTTGCAAAAATATACCTGGAAACAAACTGTAGCAAAAAGTGAGTGAAAACAAATTCTTGCCAAATAAATGTGAGAAACCCCTTGATTTTTCACATTATTTGGAGGTTTTTAGAGTTACATTATAGCTTTTTGTCACAGTTTATACCTCTTCAATCTTCATTGATTTTCATAAAGAAAATACCACAGGTCAATTTAAGTTTTTTGCTGCTTTTCACTTAATTTATTATTTATCCTGTTAGTATGAACAGTAACTCAAGTACCTGGAATGGCGTAATTTTTTTTCTGCTATTTTTCTGCCAAATATTAAGGTTTCTTAGGAGTGGGATGACAATTAGAGGCATCCTGACTGAGGACAAATGACTTAAAAAAAAAATAAATCTATCTTTATACGAAGTATTCTTAACTCAGTTAAACTTTTTTTACTTTTAATAAGGTAAGTCGGGATTAATAATTCAATTGAAATTAATGGGCCTTTTTCAGCATATAACTGGCACAAGAAACCCAAAACCTTTGATTCACAATAAATATTTCATAGCAAGTCATCTCATTTGGACTGGACACAAGAGATAGCGAATCACTGAATAACAGGGTAATTCCAGAAACACAGTTTTTCTAATTATATCCTGAACAACAGTGAAAGTGCACACTGGAATTTAGCCTGTCAGTTTAAAACAGGCACTTCAAAACACATCACCTTGCCTACTTCTGGCACATAAATCATGGAGTGCCAACTTGCCTGTGCAGCCCTTACCTTCTCAGCTGCTAAAAATTGCTGGCATCATTAACTCACTTCATATTCTGCTATTTCTCTTTCTGCCCAGTGTGTCACCGCCTCATTTTCTCCTGCATGCCCCCCTAGTCTGACAGATGCACTGGCAGCAATCCTTCTCTAGCTTTCGACTTCCTGAGACTCTGCTGTTTTGCCAGCCTCCTCCTGAGAGCGCTGCTGCATCAGGAGCTCGCCAGTAAAACGAAGCAGGCTTCGTTCCACGAGAACCGCAGTGTTGTGTGTCCCACAGAGGCGCTGCTGATTTCCAACTTAACCCACGCTGGGCGGATTTATCCGCGATTTGCGGAAACAGGTGACTTTTCCAAGGACAGTAGTGCACGTAGTCGGCATCACTGTGGCCTAGACGGTCCTGTCTCAGTGACACGGGTAGGGAACACACTCTATTTGTACACCATCTATGCAGAACAGCACACACCAAATAGATTCGTGACCTCGGAATAATGGACTTGTATCCTGTGTTGTTTGATTGTATGTGCCTGATTTTTAGAGATGCTAATCACAGCTGTTCTTTTGTGTACAAGACCTTGTCTAAAACTGGCATATAACAAATAGCAAGGTTCATTTTTCCCTTAAAAGGGAATTTTAAAAGGGAAGCCAGGCTGTAGTGGTGATTGGTTGGATAGGTTGATATGGAAGCCTATCAAAATCATGACATTGCTGATAAAGCATTAATTCAGTAAGGAATTA
>WTSP01001641.1:0-55516 GCA_025331215.1 Actenoides lindsayi | reverse complement strand
GAAGTTCAGGTTAGATATTAGGAAGAATTTCTTTACTGAAAGAGTAGTTAGTCATTGGAACAGGCTGCCCAGGGAAGCGGTAGAGTCACCATCCCTGGAGGTGTTCAAAAAACATGTAGACAAAGCACTTCAGAACACGGTCTAGTGATCGTGGAGGTGTTGGATAGAACATTGGGCTTGATCTTCGAGGTCTTTTCCAGCCTTAACATTTCTATGAGTCTATGATTCTAAAGGATTCTTAAATCAGAACTGTTCAGTCCCAGTAATTAAGGGTGAAAGAACAGGTCAAAATTTCACAATAATGCATTTGATAGCTACAATGCTAAGGTGAGATCATGCAAAGATTTTATCCTATTTATCCTGTCCAGCCTTTACCCTATTTAATGACCCTCAAATTCTAACAACAACAGAGGTTTTTTTTCACGAATGCAGAGAAGTGGCAGAAGCCTGGCATACAATTTGGGGGTGAATGCCACTGAAAGCTGGGTCTCCTAGCCAGAGCTCTCTCAATTCATGTTACAGTTAAAAAAGGGAAGGATATCATGCCAGTAAAAACTTTTTAAAACTGTTTGTAGCCACTGTCCAGCCAACTAAATCGCACAGTCCAATAAAATAGGCTCCAAAGAACATCTAGAGCTTTACCTCACAGTTAATTTCTAATGTCCCAGCAGAAACTATGTTCTGCACATTGTTCTGCTTTGCCTTCCACCAGAGTTTCTAGCAATAATGAGGTTAACCTCCTCATCCTGTGCCAGTATGTGCATTTTACAGAGAGGGGTGGAAAAAAGTGCAGATGAACCAAAAGCGTTTAATATTACAGATAAGAAAATGAGATTGAGGTAATTGTTCCTCAGGCCTTAAAGGAAATTCAGGCACTGATTTTAGCTTCACTAAATCCTCCAGCACTAGAGAGTAGAAGGTTACCTTCCTCCCCTGCCAGTTTTGCCCGCTCTGATCTCTGGAGAAGACTCAGATTCATCCCTTACTGCTCGGTGGTACAGCACAGCATGTGTCCTTCTGTTTACTGGGGCACTTTCCATTAGTCTAATTCTCTTAAGATTCTTCCATGAAATCAGAGAGGGAAAGATCTTTTAACTAGCAGCTTTACAAGGTTTTTGTATTAGCACTGTTAGAAAACTGTGTTACTAAACCCTTTAATTATTAACACATGTAGAATTGACACATACGTGGTGCCTTAGAAGGAGAAAAAAAAAAAAAAGAGTGCAAACAGTTTGAAATCTTGCACTCCAAAGTATTCAAGAACAAAGTACATGACAATCTTTCAGTTAAAAGAAGGTGTGGAGATTGAAATGATGAATATAAAGACTGCTGGAGGAAATTTCTGGCAATCTGCAAGACAGTAAGATGAGGTGCACACTGTAAATTTAAATTAGGACCATGACTTCAAGTAGTAAGGCCAGCATGAATGAAATGGTGTATGAAAGTATAAAAAGAAAAAAAATCTATAAATTGTGACTATGGAAACAGGAAGAGATAGAAAACTTGTTATCTCTCTACGAAGACTTCATTCTCAATGAGAATGAGAACTTTGAATGATGAGAGAGGAGAGGAACAGATGGTAGTCATCATTTTCTGTCAAATAACTGCAACACCAAAAGGATGTGCCAGAGTAAACATGTAACAAGAACAATTCTTCCTACTTATCTCTCTCTTAATAACAACTAAATATCTAAGTTCTCTTTGCATTTAAAAGCTTCATCTAGAGAAATGCACTACCTGTACCCACCAGACTAGAGCAATTCACACTCATGATGAAGCAGCCAAGAGGACTAGGTCCTACAAGAGATCTTTATTTTGGATCTGTAATACGTAGCCATTTAACTTGAGAGAAAGATTTGTTTTCTCTTAGACAGTAAAGCATACCCAGGATACAGATGCAGTGGGCAGCCAGGACACACAGAACAAACTGGCAGAGCACTAGGTTCATGTCTTCATTGCAGAGTTCAAAAAGGAGGGAAAGAAAAAAAAACAACAAACCAAAACAGACAACTACTGCTCGGTGCAATAAACATGAGAACAACAGCAAGCAGTTTGCTGAGCCTTTACTTGTCTTGTGGATTACACCTAATCATCTCCAACAGAGATGTTTCCAAAAAAGAAGAAAAAAAAGTTGGAGGAATGTCAGAGAACAGCTCACTTTTCAGAGGAGACACCTAGAGAATAGCTCCTGTTCCTTACCCCAGTAGGATCCCTCCCTAAACAAGATCACAGATAATTTCCTCATTTTGGCAAATACATTATAAGACAGCATACACTGCTGAAAAAAGCAACTAAGAAGGCATGGCTACCGTGATTCCCACAAAAATATTCCCAGCCCTGCCAATCAGAAAAGCATTTAATCAGCAACAATGTGTTTATATATCAAAGTTGACATTAAAAAAAAAAACAAAGAAAAAACCAACCAAACAAAAAAAAGCCACACACACAAAAAAACCAAAAACAAAGGAGAAAACCCAGGGTGTATTCAAATTACCGTGTTAATCATCCTGCTATGTCTAGTGTGACCAAGATTTTAAAGCAAATACCATTTTAGAAATAAATTTTTGTGCCTTACTATTTATGTAACTACACATTTACACACACAAAGATGCTTTTAATTAAAAATAATGTGTTCAGATGAAAAATCCAGGACTTTTCCAGTAGTAGTATTCAGAAGGGAAAAAAGTATTTTCAGCATTAATTACAAGCAGACCAAAGCTTCTTCAGAGAGAAGCAAGACGCTCTACTTTCCAAGTGACTTTTCTTTAGGGACCTACACAGTAATTAGAGATGTATTTGCCACATTTGGAGCTTGCACATTAAAGAAGACTGCCCTGGTTCTGGGATTGTGCATTGCATGAAGAAAATACTCTTGCAGGCTCAACAAAGCAGGCTTTACCTCTGCTCATCTGGCCACATAATTTGAATATTCCAACTATAATACAAGAAATGTTCATAGGAATATGTAAGATTATCAATTCATTTTGCCTGGAGCTATAATGCTATAGTTCACCTACCACCCCCCATCCTTGATTTGCTACTTCTCCACTGACAAATTACTTGACAAATTATTACTGAAGAAACAAGAATTTCTGGGAGTGTTACCAATCTGGAATTATTACCCCAAACCTTTTTATTTACCTGTTGTAATGGCTTAGAACAAATTGGCCATGTATATTCTACTAAGAAGCCTGAACTTGTTTCACAGTGCTTCCCGTTGCAGTTTGATGTCTAAAAATACTAAGCAAGTCTGAAAGCTTTACTGAAACCCTGGATAAACAGGCTGAAAACACAGTATTTCCCTAAGGACTGACCAAATACAAGAAGTATAGTACATCAATGGGGGGTGGGGGTGGGGAAAGGTCTTTTAAAACACCTAGTAATCCAAAACCTATTTTGGGCAATTCATACAGAAAAATTGCATGTGCATTCTGGCTGAACCAGTTATTGCCAACTGTGCTCTACTTCGAATTATTTACTTCAACATCACGATTGCCCATGTGAAAAAACAAAACAAAACAAAATTCTTAAGAAATAATGAGCTAGCAGAATTTAAGCAAACCATACACAACTTTTTATATATGAATTTGGATTGGAAAAGACATAGAACAGAGTCATAAACTTGATGCTGTGCCAGGAACTTCCCCACAAAGACTTCAGCTCTAAGCTCTAATCCTTGTCCTTGGACAACTTCAATCATGGATTGATTTTCAAAACCACCTAATTGCTTTTGGTACGCATCTCCAATCGATTTTCACTGCACTTAGCTTCCATTTGTGCACTCGAGTCCAGGTTTAGCTTACTTTGGACGGGAGTAATATCTGTTGCAGAGGAGAAGCACAACATCTTGACAGAAAAGTGCCAATCAAAATATTAACCCTGCATTTGTGGCTGTGTAAGTGCATTAAAGGCAGTGGCTTCTAAGACTGATCTTATCTTGCAGGTACACCTACAGTAACTAGGCAAGTTTTCTTACTTTAGATAAAGCTACGCTCTGAAAATAAGGGAAGAGAAACCAGCCTAATTCAATAGAACTGGAAAATGAAGCAATGCACTTGATCATGATATGTTTTAACTGCAGGGCAAGTTCAAAATCCCAACTGAATTCTGACAAACTGAGCCAAACTTGAGCAAGCGTGTCATTCATTTGTGTATTCTTTGCAGGCTGCTCAGTTATGCAACAAAATACAATCATTAAATTGAAAAGGTTTTCTTCTCATCCCTAAAATGTTCGCTCTTTGGCAAAGAGAACTAACTATGTACATGGTACTCATTCAAACAATTCTCAGGTTTGGCAAATGACCCACAAAAGGAAAAAAAAAAAAAAAAAAGTTCAATTTAATATTGCCATTTAGAGATGAGGGGGAAAAAAAAGACAAATCAAAAACAGACTAAACCATTTACATGCCAATAGTTAAAGCCACTTACTCTAACTAAACTAGGAAACCTGGCCAAATTTCCAATGAAATGCTGAGTAAAACTGTTGTTTCCATAAGTGGTGTCAGCAGTCAAGCCAGCTTATCAGGAACTTTAAACTGGACAAACAACCCCGGCTCCAGCAAGCTGCCGGGGAGTATCACATCTTTTCCCTCCCACACACCTCGAAAAAAGTTGGTTAGGGCCTTCCTGTTCCCAAAATCAACTCACCAACCCCACCCCCCGCCCTACTGCTACTGTTTAGACTTTAATAATACCCATTGTTAATAACATTTCCATACTACCAGCCGGGAGAAGGGCAGACGCTCTCTAACGCGACGACGCTTCAGTCGCAGGGCCGACTCCCAACGGTCCCCGCTCCCGCCCTCTCGGCGTTCCGCCTCCGCGGGCTTCGGCGGGAGACGCCGAGCACCGAACAACCTGTGAAAGTCGTTTCATTTACAGGAGGGAAGCTCAGCCGCAGCTCTCTCGCTTCGCTGCCTCGCCCCGCGGCTGCGTCCCGCCGCGGCTACGAGGGCAGAGCCGCGGTTTCACCCACCCCCAGGCAGGGAACTTCTCCAACGTTCCTCGGCCCCCGCCCGCACCGCGGAACTTGCCCCCAGGTTGGGCCGCCGCCCCCCACCCCGCGGGCGGCAGGAGAGCCAGACTTCTCCCAGCGAGGCGGCGGGCTTGCTCTCCCCGCCCGGCCGCCGCTACGCGAGCAGGGCGGAAGCTGAAACGCGCATTAAACGCCGTGGTTGTCTCTCCGGGAGGCCGGGGAGCGCCTGGGAGCGGAGCCCGACTCTGGTAAGGCACAGTCCCAGCGCTGAGGGGGTCTGCGCCTCTCCCCTGAGGCGAGGGAACAGGCCCGCGAGCGTACCTTCGCACCCCACCCGCCCGACCAGCGCAGTTACCTGCCGCGGCCGGAGTGGGTAGCGCCGCCTCGCCTCGCCGCCGGGGCCACCCCCCCAGCACGCCGGGACTGGGGGATAGTGCCGGCCGGGCCCCTCCAGCCGCAGCCCGCTGGGAGATGTAGTTCCTGCCGCGGGGGCGGGGAGCGGCGGTCATCGACCCCGGGCGGCAGCAGAGGCCCTTGCCGGGCCGCTGTGTGGTGGAGGGCGGTTCTGCCGCCCCCACGGCCGAGGCCCGACAAGCGGAGGGTCGCGAAGACTTTACCGCCCTTGACGCCGGCCCCAGACCAGGGTCGTCAGCACCTAATGCCCCCAGTGCACTGGCACCCCGCTGTTAGGCACCTACCGAAAAGTGGGCCTGGGGGAGCGACAGGGCTCACCTGGGTTCTGAAGAGTTCAGGCTTCAGTCCTGCAAACACTAATTCGCTGTTGTAACGGTGCCAGAATTAGGACACAGCCAGACAGCCAGTAACTACTGAGCGGCACCATGTGTGAGGTTCCTAAATGGCTTCTTGGCCAATCTCATCAGCACTTGCTGCGCTGTAGTCGGACTGACTGGAGGGAAAGATCTTCGGACTGCTCCACCTCCCCAGGCAGTGCCCTGTGCAGCACGACTATGTGCCTAGCAGAAATAACAGACTGAGAATGAATGCATGTCATGGGTGCTTCTCCCTTGAACCTGTGTTCTCCAAGGCCTGTCTTCCAAACCTGGGCCACAAAGATCAGAGCAAGCCTCAGAAGCTCAAGCCGTAACTAATCCCATCAGTAAGAACATAACAAGCAACTTAAGTTCTTTATTGGCTCTTCCAGATTTTTCCATCCAATCTCAGTTTTCATCTATCACTTCACTCCCAGGTTCCAGTATTACTTTTTTTTTTTTTTTTGGTCAACTCCACACCATCTCAATTCTCTTGTTTGGGTTGTTGGAGAGAAGTCTTAACAAACACACTTCTGATCACAGCTAACAACTCCTTTCATGTCTTTCAACCTCATCATGCCAGTCTGCTTAAGCATTCCTTTGCTCAGAGTATTTGGTGCAGTTTTCATGGTGTTTTGCTATGAGCAGCAATAGTTGCTAAGTTAAAAAAAAAATTCTGTTTTAAAGAAACATTTGCCTAACTGTTCTGTAAGTAAGGCTTGTCTTTTTTTTTGTTGTTGTTTTCTTCTTCCATGCCAAACCTGCTGGCTGTGAGTTCTGCTCCTTCTGAGGTATCCAGCTTCACCAACAGCTCCATGCTAATTTTTTTGAGATGCCAGAAGCACTAGTAGCAACTTGTCTTTCTTCTGTAGGACTAGAGGGATTTCACAAACGTGCAAATAGGACTGTGTTGAATAGTAGTAAAACATAATAACTTCTATAAACGCATAAAAATGCAACTAAAAATGCAACTGTTCTGTCTCACACTGTCATAGCACTTCATTACAGGTACCGAATAGGTACTGTATTTGACTAGTTCATGAAAAGTTGCATTTCTTCTATCCCCTATTTGTGATAAAAATGCCAATTCCAGCCTCTATAACTAGTTAAAGAAGTAGTTTTATAATTTATCCAGGCTGCCCTGTGTTCTTAAAACAGGTGTCTTCAGTCACCCAGGAAGGCACCTTCTTCACTCCTTAGTTCCTTCCAGTTCTTCCTTTCATGAAGCAAACGGGGTAGATCAAAGTTCTTACTGTGGAGATACCACTCTTGCATTTATGTCTTCCTGTGGACATTAACCCTCTTGAAGTGCAAATTCATTAAATATCCTTTTTTCTCTGTGCTTAACGGTACTAGACATACAATTCTTCTGGTTTCTGAGTGGGCTCTTAGGTCCTGTGGCTGCAGTGGTAGTAAACAGCAATGAGCAAAGTAGATACCTCAAACATACAGGGAACAGAGGAAGATTACATTAGGTTTAGCTTTTTACATGCATTCATCTCAGCTGGGACTGTTTTGGCTGTTTATTGTGAAAATTGTACAGCTTCCTTGAGAGGGGCAATAGAAGCGCAGGTGCTGATCTCCTCTCTCTGGTGACCAGAGATAGGACAGAAGGAATGAAATGAAGCTGCATCAGGGGAAGTTCAGATTGAACACTAGGAAAATGTCCTTCGCTGAGAGGATGGTCAGTCCCTGAACAGACTCCCCAGGGCAGTGGTCACAGCACCAAGTCTGTCAGAGTTCAAGGAGCATCTGGATGATGCTCTTAGTCAAATGATTCAGTTTTAGGTAGTTCTGCGAGGAGCAGGGAGTTGGAGTTGACGATACTTATGGGTCCCTTCCAACCTGAGATATTCTATAACTCTAAATAAGAGAAATGTAAACATTAGCAGCTCCATGGTCTGGCATTCCTTAAAGTTATGTTTGCTTTAGAGTCTTAAGCTGAGGTAGAGTGACATTACACAGCATTAAATGCACCTTTAAAGCAGCTGAAATTACAGCAAACAGAAATCAGGGGAGGATATGGCCACGATAGAAGCTTCTGGGACTACTGGCGTGAGGGGGACCACAGAGGATTCTGACAAAGACTCATAAACGCAGAGAAACTTTTTATCTCGCTATATAAGGAATGATTTTTATAAAGAGATATTGATGACAAGTTATTATGGAGAATGGCTGATACCTAATCATTATCAGTTGTAGACTGGTAGACAGTCATCAACCAAAGAAAATAATATGAAGTCATATGCAATTTCCATTACAGGAAAGTAAAGGAATTGCTACAATATAGGCAGATACTCCAACACTGAGTCTGAGCTGAAGGATCTTCTTATTCGCTAAAGCCTGAGTGCTCTTCTTGGTATGCAGAAAAACTGTTTTCTTATACTATTACTGGCTAAGGAAGTTGATTATGTAGTTTCTTATTAATGCTTCTGTGACACTGTGACATTGTGAGCTGGCACAGGCAGGATGCGGGAACAACCACAAAACCATGGACTTTTTACAAGAGCTTTATATAGTGATAGGACAAGGGGTTAATGGCTTCAAACTGGAATAGGGCAGGTACAGATTTAGGAAGAAGTTGTTCACTATGAGGGCGGTGAGACACTGGAATAGGTTGCCCAGGGAAGGTGTGAATGCTCTATTACTGGATGTGTTCAAGATCAGCTTGGATAGGGCTTTGAGCAACCTGGGAGGTGTCCCTGCCCACGGCAGTGGGATAAGAACTAAATTAGGGTCCCTTCCAACCCAAACCATTCCATGATTCTATGAAATGCAAAGAGAATTTTTTTGTTGCTACCTCACCAACTGGGGTATCCCCAAAGTAGCACCCAGGCAGAGGCACGTGAGCAGGGACACAGGCACTGCAGAGCTTGGTCCATGCAAGAGGGTCACTGACCCTGCTGGTTTTGCCTGTATCTCAGGGGTTCGTGCAGGTGTAGTTTACCACTGGGCTTTGGTCTTTCCCACAGCAGGGCATAAATCTCAAGCATGTTTAATAGGTTGCCTCAGAGTCTATCACAGGCCTCTGCTATTGAAACACAGATGTTCTACTTGTTCAACACACAAGGCTAAACATCAATTGCTATGATATATGTGCTTTTCTACACCTCAGCTGCAGGTCACTCGAGCGTGTTTACAATCCTCCTCACCCATCTTCCATTCCTTTCCCCAAAGACACCTACACCTGTGACAGTGCAGAATCTCTCTCTACTGAAGCTCAGATTTGCAAACAGAATCCTCTATTAAGACCCACAAGTAGAAGGTAAAGATGCAACTGCACAACAGTCCTCTTCCCCCAAGCCAATAAAAAAGCCACCACAATCAATTATACAGAGGAAATTAAGAGAACATATCTTACAGATCTAAAGAAAAAGAATAAGTTTAAAGGAAATGCTAAAGGACTGAAGAGTCAGAAAACAGGCAAGCTTAATACTGAAGTCAAAAGAATGAGGAAGCTCAACACTCTTCTCTGATTGCAAAATCAAAATAGTCCATTCTCACCACCAGTGAAATCATATCCAGTAGGTGTTTCAGTATTTGTGTTTCGAGGGTTGGCCACCTGGACGTCCCATTCTGGAGGTACCTTAAGAATGTCTTGGTTTGGAGCTACTGAAGCGTTGCTATTGCAGTCACATACGCCTTTCAGTGCATTGGTCCTTTCTTAAACTTCTGCCCCAACAGCAGCACTTTAAGAATTACAACACAATTTTATAAATCCATGATATAATCTTCACCTTGTAGCATGTGTTCAGTTCTGGTTACTCCATTTGAAGGGCTACCAGAGCGTTACAGGCCTTTAGGGAGAGAATCATTGGTTATCTTTGGTTCCCCACTTTCTGTACCATACATATGAACTAGAATGATACAGAAACAAATTCAGACATAGCTAGTTTTTATGTAAGTCTTGTACAACATATACGTTACAGAGCATTTGATGGAACAGACAGGAGGTTGTTATGAGCAAGTCAGGGAAATCAAAAGGTGCAAGTTATTTAGGCTGTGGTTCCATGGCAGCCTAAGCCACTCTACCTGCAGGCTCTTCTGCTCTCTCCTTCTCCTCACCTGTGTTGGGTGCTCTCAGCCCCTTCTTTTTGTCCCCTGTAGCAATCATTTGACCTTATGTCAGCCATCTCAGCTCTAACCAGGCAGAATACCAAACCAGCAGCTCTCCAGAACATTAAGGAGTTTTCTGATGCTGTGGTAAATGGAAATGGTTCAGCTGAGGCTCTGAGGGACACTAGAATCTGTGCAACAGAGATCAGCAGCCATCTGTTATACTGATGGGGCTGATATGAAATCTCAGTCTTAGCCCATTTATTAGGTGATCAACAGGGAAAATTGCTGCAGTGTGTAAGAAACCTATTTGCAAAGCAGCTGTTTGCTCTGTTAAAAACCTGGTTGCTTATTTGTATGTTTAAATATAGTCAGGTGTTATGTGGGTCTGCTGTGTGACCAACACAGAGAAGTTTTGCCTCTGGGCACAAACAGTCCCCTGTGAATCTTTCTTTGGTGACAGCCCTCAGCCGTACAGTAGCACTGCCATGGCAAATGTGTTTTTAAAAGAACTAAATAATATCCCCTTCCCCCCTCCCCAACCAGCAATCACTCACTGGAAAGGTCAGTTTCCCTCCTGGCCCCAAGTTTAAAAGGTATCTTTCATCTTTTATGGCAATTGAAAGTAAGACATTGACTTTCACACGGACGTGTCTGAGGCATTAGTTCATCCTCCTGCCTGCCGACTCAAGGAGCAGATGCCTTGGGGAGGGAACGTCTTTAAGCCACACACACAGTTTGCCAAAGCTCATTTGTCAGCGCCCTGAGGCAAGCCTTTCATCTTTTAGCCACATAATGATAGCAGAACTGTATTATAGATGGCTATATTTACATGCATGAGTAACCCAGTTGAAATATATATTTTTGCTAGCCAGTGCAAGCAGCAAATTCTTATTTGCTTGCTACCAGCCAGAAAAGCCATTCAGTAGGTGCCCAGAAAGCTCAGCCCTCTCTGAAAAACCCATCCTTGAAATCTTGCTGTAAACGCTATACTCAGGAAGGTTCTGCTCAGTAGGAGCAGAACAATGCCAATGAGTCCTTTTATGAACAGATATGACTCCTAGACAAAAAAATGAACCAACATGCAAACACAGTTTCAAAGGAAATAAAAACCCCAACCTCTCCCAAACCTCTCGGTATGACTGATGTTTTAAGTTCTAACAAAATGACTAAGAATTGCCACAAAAAAGGGGACAGAGGAATGTGAGCACAAAATCAAAACTTGCTACAAAGACAAAGCAAAATATCCTCAAAAGCTGCCCTTGATTTAAAGTGAAAACACTCTCGTAAATAGCAACGTTACAGTTGAAGAGAAACACTATACTCAGTTACAGAATACCAATATTCACACCACCTAGGAACTGTCTGCATGGGGAGTGCTAATGGGCTGAGCACGCTGCTTCTTGCTCAGAGGCTGGGCTTTTCCACATAAGAGCACTCAGAGATGGCACTCGTGACTTAAAACGTTTTCAGAATGGCAGAAAGTAACTGCTCTCCCATTACAGGACTCTGAGAACACACACCTATAACTAATTTTGGCACACTATAAGGAAAATACGCACGTACCTTCACCAGAAACAAAGACTGTGTTCAACAATAGGGCCTGTACTTGCATGAAGGCAGTTAGCTCTGTGATCGCACTGTGACCATGTTTTTATTGGCTCACTTCCCACAGACTTCACTTTTACATGGTCCAGTTTAAGCCCACGTTCTCCTGAGAGCATTTAGTCTGTTAGAACAGTTACAGAACCTACACAAGCTTGCATAATAAGCAGGAGTTACCAAACTACCATGCTTTGTATTCTACTAAGTATTACTGTGGCATCATTCTCAACTCAAATAATAACATTTCTACAGACTGAAAAGCCCACATCTGCCTTCAGCGTGTAGCAAGTCGAATGAAATACTTCAGCCCAACTTAAAGGTGGGGAGATTTATCTGGATGCCAGTCTAAAAAGTCTACTTATTATAAAAGTAATAAGAGATGAAAAGCAGGCTTTTATATCATCCCCAGCAACAAAGACAATTCAGCTCTTGCTTGTATTTAAATACCAGTCCTTGAACTCTCAAAGCCTTTGTAAAAGATAAAATCTTTATAAACAGTTGTGTTATCCTGAGTCATGCAGCATCTACTTTTAAAGTGGTATCAGCTTTCCAGAATAGACACCCCGATGTCTTGAAAAGCAAATCACTATTAACTTAAGCAAAAAAAATAGATGTAGTTCTTCATAGGCTAATTTCCTTTAAAAAAAAAAAAATCCCTTAAGAAATGTATCTAACCAGAAGACTCCTTAGATGTGCTTGACCAAGACAGCTTTGTTTCAGTCAGTTAGATTTAAGTTACCTCAGCAGAAAGCATTGTACAAAGAATGACACTGTTTTCAGCTAAGCTCCCGCTCCCTAAGGTCACCCACTAATGCTCACAGACTCTTCAAGGAAATGGGACTTGTGCAGAACCTGTAGTCTAGATAATTTATACAGGAAAATAAAAAAACCCACCTATTTACTATATATTAATTTTTTCCACTTCAGATCTCAAACTTAATTTAAAAGGTTTTTACAGTATCATCTCTGTGTTTTAATTTTATGTTTTCCTAAGCCAGGAACATAAGTGAAAAAAAGCACAGGTGCATTGGGGGACAACAGTGTGTTACCATCCTCACAACTTCAGATGAATGAGGTGAGAGGATTTGTTCTGCCAACAGCAAGAGGACCAATGCGTCTTCTAGATGATGTAATCCTTTATCATCAACCTATGGCAATAAGTGATCATCTCAAGTCTTACTGACCACATCTGACAGAAACCAGGGTTTCTTCTCATTTCTTAGAGCAAACTGTTGAGTATTATCCACTTTTATACTGCAGGAATGAACTTACTGAAATTAAGTATAATTATTTTGACAAGTTACAACATTTTTAAAAGCACCTGCTTGGCTTCAGTTCCATTTCACATTTTGACACTCAGGCACCAAAGCATCCAATTTTCCAGAATAAAGCTCTTAAAAGTGTTAGGTCAGGACTTCAGAAGAAACAAAGGCCTCTTTCATAATGATGACATGTAACCAAAATTCTCACTTCTACAGATAATTTAAGGATCTTCCTGCAATCCAGAATACATTTACAGAATGTACCAAGTACAGAGAAGCTCAGGTCTAAAACCCCTAAAGGAAAATAGAAGTGATGCAGTTGCACAGAAGAGAGAGCTCAGACACAAAGTCGGTTTAAGTGCTATGCACAAAGGAAGAACTGAAATCAAGGCAATGCAGGAGAATCCAGGAAGTGAGAACACCAGAAAACCTGAATAAATTCCATGGGTAAACTCATCCAGTTTTTCTGTGTAATGACAAGACCCATATTCTTCATTATAAACTATTCTCACAAAGCAATTGCTGAAGATGTCTAACATGTGGCAATTAAATTAGCTATACCAAAGGAAAATGTCATAGAATCATAGAATGGTAGGGGTTGGGAGGGGCCTCTGGAGATCACTGAGTCCAACCCACCTGCCAGAGCAGGATCACCTATGCAGGCCACACATGAACATGTTGAGCAGGTTCTGAAACTCTTTAGAGAAGGAGACTCCACAGCCTCTCTGGGTGGCCTCTTCCAGGGCTCCATCACCCTCACAGTAAAGAATTTTTTTCTCATGTTCAGGTGGAGCTTCCTCTGTTCAGGTTTGTGCCCATTGCCCCTCATCCTATCACAGGGCACCACTGCAAAGAGACTGGTCCCATCTTCCTGACACCTACCCTTCAGGTATTTGTAAACATAAATAAGATTTCTTCTCTGCCTTCTCTTCTCCAGTCTAAACAGCCCCAGGTCTCTCCACCTTTCCTCGTAAGAGAGGTTCCAGTCCCTTGATCATCCTCATAGCCTCCATTGGACTCCCTAATCCCTATCCATCATGAACTGGGGAGACCAGAACTGGACAAAATACTCCAGCTGTGGTCTCACTAGGGCAGAGGAGAGGAGGAGGACCTCCCTTGACCTGCTGGACACACTCTTCTTAATGCACCCCAGGATACCCCTGGCCTTCTTGGCCACAAGTGCACACTGCTGTCCCATGGATAACTTACTGTCCACAAGGAGTGCAAGGTCCTTCTCCATCGAGCAGCTTTTCAGCAGGTCAGCCTCTAACTGTACTAGTGCGTGGTGTTACTCCTCTCCAGGTGTAGGACTCTACACTTACCCTTGTTAAACTTCATTAGGTCCTCTTTTGTTTAATCATTCCACTTCTGCAAAGGTGACCTATCTACAATGGCAGAGGTTGCCTGTTTGCAGCTTGTAATGGGCATAGGCTCCTACCTGGTGATCAGAAGCGTTTGCTGACACGCTGGGCTGTCACATTCACTGCTTTGTGCGCAATGCCTTCCATCACCGGCGCTCTGCTGCAGCAGCCCTATTAAGCTGATTTTCTCATCTCATACCAGTGAACACATTTGAGAAGCTGGCAGGATGATGGACAAACTTACTGAAAATGTATTAGGAAAGCAATTAGTGTACATATGCACACACGCGCACTCTCAGCAAGAGTATAAGCACGAAAAAGCAGAGCTTTGAGTTCACAGCTTCACACACCCCCCCACACACACAGTATGGAATTTTCAGCAACTTCAGGGACAAAGTCAAGGAGCACACGGCTTTTTCTAAAGAAGCTTTTTTTTTTTTTTTTCTAGTTTGTTTTGTTTTAAGCAGTAGCTTTTATCAGTATTCTTATGCATTATGGCTGCACCAAACCGCCCTTGTTTTTCCTGTGAGAAACAAGCTTAACACATCCTCTTGCAAAAGCAGCATTAATATTTCCTTATGATTTGACAGAAATAAGTTTTTAATTTAGCCATTTCCCTGCCTCTTTTGCTTGGCAACTGTTACCCTAATGTATAGTACTGCAATTGGCCCCCTTTAAAACTTGCTTAAGGATATAGCTTAAGGCCCTCAGCCACTGGGTACACCAAGTCTGTCTAGTCTTCTCTATTTATCTTCTGTGCACAAGCAAACACCACTCGAGCCTTTCTGTACCTCAGCTCACAGGAGACATCTACACGCCAAACCAACTTTTATGTCCAAAAATTACACTAAAATAGCTACAGCCTTTTCACATGCCAATTTAACAGCTTAAATCTTCACTTGTATGACTTTGTGTAGCAACCATTCATACTGCTTTAGTCAAAAATGGTTTAACTACTTAATACACTATATTGCAAATATTAAGTTGGAGCATCAAGGAAACTTTTTCAGCATTACCATATCTTGTTAAATGATGAACAAAGTTTAGCCTGCTCTCTAGATTTGTTTCAAAAACCAATATAAAAAGAAAAATGTTGCACACATACCAGTCACTCCTGTAGACTAGAATTTAAGTAGTCACTGGGAATTTAGCACTGCAGTATTTTCCAACAATATGCAACATTTATATGTTCAGCTGAAAGGGTTCTCTAATGCAATATTCATGTCTGGGGTTTTTTCCCAGCCCTTGGCAAATGTGTGAACTCCCCTTGCTTCTGAGTAGCTCAATTATTTTTATTTAAGTGACAGCAGATAGCTATTTAAGTAGATTGTTTTGTTATATATAAATGCCACTACAGACAAGTCTTTGTATGGCTCTGCTTTACTTTCTTGGCTTGGTTTAACCGAAAACATTAGTCCTGGAAAAGCCTAGTTATACAAATAGCATAGCTACATTAAAATATTCATCTGGTTTTAACTATGCAAGATCAAGTCACAGCAACTATCAATTTCAGCTACTGGGTTTTGAAGCAGAAAGCCTTTACAAAAGACAGTTACAGCTTCCATCATCCTACCAAAGGTAACAATGAGAAACAAGTCTAAGCCACAGGAGCACTGGTCTATTTTTGAAGGTGGTATTTAAGTATTTATTAAGCTGGTTTTCACCCATTTATTCATTTGGCTGACATCCATCCGACATGTAACATTTGAAAACACAGTCAGCAAGCTGCTAAAACAAGGAATCTGGATAGTGTTTGGTTGCATTTTTGCTATTAACATAATAGGCAAGAGCTTCTGGAATTTGTCTTGCTGATATACTTCAGTTCTGCCTGAAGCAAGGATGTGAAAAGGTCCCCATGCTATTATAAAATAGTTCAAGTATGGAAAAAAAGCCACTGACTTTTTTTAATAACAGTATTTAATATAAGCAGAAAAGAAACTCCCAGTTTCTCACTGACCTCTAGCAATATTCAAGCAAGGTTTTAATTTGTAAAATACAGAAGTTACCTTATTTAGACAATATAAGAGTTCTACAAACTGCATCACAGTCTTGCACAGCTTATAACCAAGATCAATACTAAAAGCTAAACTCTTGCTAGAGACAGTGCTAATACATATTGGCAATTTTAACATTCTGGTTTAGAAAACATCCGTTCTTCTAAACCCCACTGGTATATATCATTTCTGTAAATATTTATTAGGTCCAGTCATCATGCTACAGTATTAGTCGGGTTAATAAACCTTCTCACTGTGAGAATACACCAGCATAAGGAATGAGCACAATGAAATCTAAATTAAATTTTACAGTAACTTTCCCGAACTATGTGTGTAGCCCATCAAATTCAGACTGAAGTACTGTAGATTTAAAATATTTACTTGTCTTCTTAGCATACCTAATACGTAAGAATAGTTTCTTGTTCAATAATCCCAAAAATAAATATAAGCTTTCAATTGAAAGCATTTATTTTCCTAGTTTTCCAAAGCAGAGTCTGGGGAGGGGAATGCTTCAGACTTGTCTTCAGTCCACTTCAGTACAAAAAAGCATCTCCTGTCCCAGTATTCGTTCAAATCCAAGGTATTTTCTTCCAGTGAAATATGACCGGAGCACTCCTTCTATTTTCAGCGATTCAGTCTGTTTCCATGGCAGCACTGCGGGATTCCTTTGCCACCATAAGTCGCATAAGCTGACTGTGGAATTTCTCGATCTTCTTTACGTCTTGCGCCTGGTCTGTTCTATACAGCAAACACTGCAAGAGAAAGTTGCTTAAGATCAGATTACACTTGAACTGGTTTTATCCTGTTTATACTCGCAACGAATTTGTGCGTGGAACACAGAAAACAAGGCAAGTACTTCAATGTGCGTTTGTGGCATCTTGTTACCGTGAGGCAGCACCAACACAGATATACCCTGCTTTCAAACACAGGTATCTGTGTTCACGTGTAAGTTCCTCTGAAAGGCCTTCCATTTTGAAATCAGGGAAGCTCATGATTTATCCTAGTTTCTCCTCTCAAAAAGGTGCTAAAACTGAGGGTTTAAAGCGGTCTATAAAGACGCTGCTGTTTGTGTTATCTAAAAATAGAATGTTTCTGAAATTTTTAAACCTTTCCTATTCTCTATATTCTGAAACTAAGTTTATTTTGCCTTTTACAGTCTTTAATGTTACACTGCTAGTGACATAAAATCAGTTCAGTATTTCTTGAAGGGAATCCCCTCCTCCAATCAAAATCAGTCATAAATACAGAACATAGCATCCGATTAAGATAAAAAGGAACTCCTTCATTTGACAAGCCTGTAAATGCAAAAGGAACAAGTGTGATATGCCAGTGACTTCCCAAAGAGACTGCCTATGTTTGGTTTTATGGCAGACTAAGTAACTCATTACACCTGTACAGCATGAGTATGACTGCCCAGACTGATTTAACAATAAAGAAACCAACAGAATGCACTGTTGTGCTGTCAACACAGCAACATTTGTCAGCATTCAATTCCTATATTAATTCAGAGACAAAGAACAGAAAAAGAGTTTATTTTTTTCTTCAGCTGTATTAGTGCTACAGATTGA
Organism: Actenoides lindsayi; assembly: GCA_025331215.1. NCBI lineage: Eukaryota > Metazoa > Chordata > Aves > Coraciiformes > Alcedinidae > Actenoides > Actenoides lindsayi. Next base: position 37,925 of record WTSP01001641.1, on the reverse strand, counting down.
GCATGAAGTAAAACTTTCTACCTTTAGGAAAGAACAAAACTAAACAAACCAACAAACATCAACCAAACAAACTAACACCACACCACAAAAAACATACAAACCCCAAAACTAAACTAATCTTCTACCCCCCACCAGTGTAACAGCTTTCCATGACCAGAAGCAGGTAAGAAGGCCTATGACAGAAGAGTCCACACATGAATCACCTGACTCTAACTTCCTCTGTGGAAGATTTCATGTAAACTGCCCTTCACTGTCCCATTATCAATGCTCCTCACACAACATCTCACCCACGTTGGGCCCCATTAGCCTCTCAAGGAGTTTCACATCTCTCTCGGGTATTGGAAATACCAATGCCAGACTACTTTTTCTGGGAAGAAGAAATCTGATTTTTTTTTCCAAGTCTGAAGGTAAGGAAAGGCAGACTGCTGTTGCTTACTTCAGACTGCAGAAGAGCAACAACTTGGCTGTAACATCGCTAGCACCAAGAACCCGTTGCTGGCATGCACACCGGTGTGCATATGCTGACGCATGAAGACGCATTTCTACCTGCTTGCCCACCACCTCCTAACCCACCCCACACTTCTGAGCACCCTGCCAGACTACTTAGAACAAGGGCAACCAGTAAGCACCACTGCTCCATTTCCTCATATCGCAACCCCTGGAAGGACACTGCAGAATTCCACATTGTGTATATGTTCCATAGTTTTTACTGAATACATAACTAACATCATAACAGTGTTGGAGAAAATGGGATTCTCTGAACTGCAAGCGCATCTCGTTCAGTCACATAATCACAAAGAAGGAGCTTAACCTACAATTGGAAGCTGTCACCACTCTGAGCAAATAAAAAGGACCACGCTCATATCGCAAACACATCCGTTTGAAGATGTTCCTAAAATGCTTCAGGAGAAGCTACCAATGTCTTTCCATGAAGAATTTCAGATAGAGTCCAAGATTTTTGTAGTGCTCATTTTACTTGCTTTAATAGAATCCTACAATAATTACGTCGACACCCATAAAGAACACTGAAGTGGTGGGACTTTCCCTGGACTGCCCAGAGTTGAACCACAGGTCAGTGTCAGTCACAGACACAACTACTAGGGAAGGCTGAAAACAAGTCTTTAGAAACCCACCAGGTACGCTCAAGGCCAATGTTGTCTGACAGCCACATTCAAGTCCATGAGGTGCACAGTAAGCCCTGAAAGCGGAATATATTCTGTACTTACAGCTACATCATCTGTTACTTTGATACAGAGGTTCCCATCACAATGTCGGTATTTGAGAACAACCCGCACCTGAAATGACAAACATTAAGAATTAACACCTATAACTAACAATTCTTACAAGATATCCGAAGGAAATCTGCCCTATTTTAGACTACCTTTTTTTTTATAGTTATGAACTGCTTCACATTTTCACCACTTCTGTGGTGGTCCTCGGCTCTGGTGGCCACTAATCCTGCAGCCAGGATGGTGTGGAACCATCACGTTCCCCTGCCTAACATGTTAAACTGGTATTACAGCAGCATCAGGAAGCTTAACACTGAGCACATTCAAAATCACTACAAATACAGCAACAGCAGCTGGCAGAGACCTCAGTGACAGGCAAGATAAACTATGAGAGTCATGTCAATACAAGACACCCCCTCACCATATATCACACTTCAGAAAAACTAACTGGAAGCTTGCGTTTATACACTTAAAACACTTAGACCTACAGTTCTACATGAAGACTTTAAATGGATTAACCGAGTGAAGCAAACTCAACATTACTACTTCCTCTTCTATAGCACCTAAACTATTATGTAAAAAAAAAGAATCCTATTTGCAGTCACTACAGTTGTTTCAACAGCTGCACTTGCAGCCTGCAGACAGATTTGAAGTGTTCTCATGGTTTTGCATCTGGAAAGGGAAGATACAAAAAAATTAACACTTTTAGAGTAATTAAAATCAGAAATCAAATTTCAAGATTTAGTAAGGCTACATTTAATGTCTGAAAGCAAGCATCCAACTTCTCACTAAAAGAGTTACTACTGTAGTCACCTGCCCTGAGCTTTAACCTCTCCACGGTGCCTCTGAACTCTCAAATCACCAAAGTTCTCAAAGCCACCGTGATAAAAATCAACATCCTCAGCAACTGACTGAGGATTAAATGCTTCCTCCTGAATGCAGAGCTGGCTGCAGGGACTTTCCATCTATTGTTTCTAGCCTCAGCTAGCATCAGTAACTAGAAACAAAACAAGGTGTCCTTTTCAGAACATTCTGAACTCACACTATAAACAGGTCTTCGCTGTACAGAGTGACCTGTGGTAATGGTCAACAACCTCCCTGACTACAAAATATGTTTTGAAATTCTTGCTCCAAGACTGATCTCGTCCCAGATTTACCATTCTTGTTTAACAAGTTCTCATCACCTGACAACAGCAGCCGTGTAACAGTGCATCTCTCAACCGAGCAGGCCCAAAAGCACAAGCCAGGCTGCCAGAAGCAGCAGTCATGAACCCGACAGATAAATTGCTCCTGCAAAAGGCAAGACCACTCACTACACAGCCTCACCAGCTCATGAATGCACACCCACCTCCCATGACTATTCTTCTTTCAGTTTCCTGACAAACCCAATTACATAAAAAATGTCCAACTCGTTCTCTGAAAAACTAAAAAGAGAGTACTTGTATTGCGACTCTGGGGCCTATAGAAACTCCTTTGTAAGCAGAAAAGTTTATTGCCATGTAAAATAGGATAGTTCTATTATCAGCAGATAAGCATATGAAGCCGTCACCAATGCTAATTAAAGGCAGATATTAAACACTACTTCTGAAGCTTCCTCTGTGTCCTCTATTGTTAGTTGAGGAGAACTAGGCCTTTTTTTACCTAATTTTCTCAGGCATACAAGTTCCACATTACCTTTTGTGCTCCTTTTGGGCTGAATTATAGCGCTTTTTCTGAAGGCTTAAGTATTTTTTCGGGAGCACAGTTTGTGCAAATGTTAACAGTTACTAGAAACAAAAAGCAGTCGTATACCAAGAAGTCAATTTCTAGAGCAGCTGCTCTTTAAGAAACTTCCAGTCTGAAATGACACTGCAGGCAACAACCAAATATAAGAGCTAAAAAACGCTTCCTTTTAATTTTTTTTTTAAATGAATTCAAATGCTACAGCTTTAAGGGTTGTAAACTCACAAAATAAACCAATTCTCGATGGGCTCTTCATTCAGCAAAACTCGTAATCCCGATCTCTAGCACAGATACGCTGTAATAAACACAAACGTCCCTGGGAGACGCCGCAGCGGGCTCCACGGCCCGGCTTAGATGCTCAACTTTCCCGGCAGGCCCTACCGCCCGGCTCCGCGGAGGGCTCTACGGCCCGGCCTTGGCGGCCCGGAGGGGCTCAAGGGACAACCAGCCTCCGCGGGCGGCCCACCGGCACCAAGCGAGAGTACCGGAGGCACCGAGCCGCACCCGCCGTCGCCCCAAAGCCTCTCTTTCCTGGGCCTACTGCAGGCGGTCAAGACCCGTCCGTCCACCAGCCCACCCCCAAGGCCTCTCGGCCAGATCCCCTTTCCACCTTCATGGGGTCGGCGAGGTAGAGCTTCTCAGCAGCGCGCGTAAACTCCTCCCAAGCCTGGTAGTGCGGCATGGCGAACCCAGCACAGCTCGCTGCGCTGCTCCGCTTCCCCCCGCCAGCGGCGGCAAGATGGCGCCCAAGGCGGACGCTGCGTCACTAAAGCCATCACCTTCCATTGGTCGGCGGGAAACTACAGCCCAATGGCGAAGCGGATGATTCAGAGGTCCCGGGCCCGCCGGGAAGGCGGCGGGCGGTGCGGTAGCTACAGCGGCCCCGGCAGGCGCGGCGGGATGCTGGGGGAGCGCCGGCGAGAACCGCCCCGCCCACGGCGGAGGTGAGGGCTCCCGTTGCTGGTTGCGCCGCCGGCCGGCAGTTCAGGGCGTCTCGGGTTCGAGTCCTGCTGCCGGCGGAGGGGCAGCCTGCCCGCCTGGGGCCTGCGCCAGGCCAGGTGCGGGGCGGCTCCGCCTCAGTCTCCCAGGCTGAGGCCCACGGCGGGGGAGTTGGCGGCCGCGTGTGGGCCGGCCTGAGGGTGAGGGGCCTGGCCTGGCTGGGATGGCCTGGCCTGGCTGGGATGGCCTGGCAGGAGGTGAGCCCAGGGCACCGGGCCAGCCGTGGCCTTCCGTGAGGTCAGTTCGGCTGGCTTTTACAACCGAGTCTAGTTCAGGCTTTCCCAGGCTGGAAGGTCCTTGGTTAAGTTGGAGGTTGGCTCTCGATCAAACAAAGGATATTTAGGAGCACTCGCTGGCTTCACTGGGGCAGCTGCAGCCATTCCAGAGGGTTGCTGAGGCAGGGTTTGGCACTGGAGGTAAACTGCTGATTTGAGAAAGAAACTGAAAGTTAAGTTATAAAAACCTTGAGGAACCTTGCCTTTCATATATATATATGTGTGTGTGTGTAAAGCATTTACATAAAAGTGACTAAAATTGATTTTTTTCAAAAGAGAGATGTGGGAGGAAAAACATTTCACGATTTCCTGAACTGACCTGTGACTTTTTTATTCCTTAATTGCACCAAGATTATAGCCAGCCACAGTGCTAAGGTCTGACCGTGTTCAACAGCTTGTGTAACTGCTGCTATTACAATAAACATGTAAAAATTGCAGTTCTCTTTTCTCTTATTTCAGAAATAGAAAACCCCTAAGTTCCTGATAATGACTCACAATTTCGAGTTAGTTTTGCTGAACTGAGCAAACCTCAACAGTGTGGCCAGACAAGTAATATGGAAAGTTTACTGCAGATGTGCATGTATAAGGGACAAATTATGCAGGCTGTTCCAGTCTCCACTGGCAACATGGGGAAATACTAGCTGCAGGGTTTTTTGACCACAAAAGGCAAAATAGGTGCAAGGGAGAATGAAGAAACTTTTAATAAAAAATAGGAGGGTGTATGGGAGGTAAGGGGAGAAAAACTAGAATGAATTTCCCTGAGTCAGTAAAGCAGAAAATAATTGTTACTATGGGGATCAACTCTGAAATAGTCTGCAGTGATTACACTGACAAACTTTAATAAATTGCGACTTGTGGGTGTTATGTGGCCTAAACAATTCTGTTAAAGGGCTTTGAACCAATGAGTGCAGGCTATGAATAGCAGAAAGACTTTTTTTTTTTTTTCTTTCCAGATCTGCTCACAGAGTTTAGATGCTGCTGTGTCGGAGAACCCAGCTTCAGAAACATGAGAGTTGTCTTTCAGAGAGGCTGATAATCAAAAACTCTGATTAAATGTGATTGATGTATTGACAGAACCTAAAGCAATTATTCCAAACGCAGAACCTAACCTGAAGGGAGTGCCTCTCCATTATCTTAGGTTTTGGGTAGCCACTCATAACAGCAGAGGAGGAATTGCTATTGGTAGTGTTTTAGTGGATGTAAATACGTGCAAACATGGAAGGTGTGTGGAGCACAAACTCTGTAACACAGGTAGCATTTCACAGAGTCATTGCTCACCAAATTTGGATCCAGGTTTTCAAGTGGGACATGGATACTTTCTTTCTGAAAGAGGAGTCCCAGCTTTGGGCTGTCCAGTCAGAAGCACCTTAGGGTTGCTTTTCAGAGGATTTTAATTCTGACTCAAATGTTTAGAATCTTTTATGTGTTATTTGACATGAGAGCTCTCTTAGGAGTTTACTAGTGGCCAGTGATTGGCCCTGTAAGTCACAATTTCTGCAGCGGCACTGATGCAACAGAGCAAGATTAGAAAGCAAAACTATTTTGGCATTTCTTTTTCCTTAACCCAGAGGATTTCTGTGATCCAGTTTAGGATGCAGCTTCTAAAACTATTTGCAGGAGTAACTTTGGAGGTAACAAACTGCAGCAACCAGGACAAAGGAGAGGGAGGGATTTCTTGACTGTCCTCACCTCTGAAAAAAAATGTGACCTGTCACTATGACAGTTATATGTAGCCTGATACACAATTCTGTATGGTCTGTGTCTGGCTGTTCCTGGTAGGAATTTGTATTCCCTTCTGCCACCACCACCTATGGCCCCGTGGTTGTGCTGCCACAGCTGTTTGTCACTGCGCTGTGGACCAAACCAATGCTTGGATTAAAAGCAGCACTGTTGGTAGTAACACATTTTTTAACTGAGATCAGTTTGTTTTTCCAGTTTACTGTGTAGCCTGACGTACTGTTGTGCTGACGCAGCTCTTGAAAATGTACTTCTTTTCTTTGGTGGCAAGACAGGATATGGGAATTCCTACTGTTGTTGCTGGCTTGCTACCAAAAATTAGGGGGTGTATATGAAAACCCACCCCACCCCCTCACCCAGCTCCCTTGAAAGCAAGGCCAGTTGCTGAAATCTCAGCAATTAAAAAGAGAGGCTATTTCTGAGCCTCAGGGAATGTCTGATACCTATAGTTAGTCTGCTGCTTCGCTCTGTTGTTCTCCTCTTACTCGGAGAACAGAACATTTTCTTGACATGTTTGAAAAGTCACTTAGACCACTGCAGTTATTCGGCTGTAAATTGTATTTGATGTATGTCCAAAACTGTATTTTTCAAGTGAGTTCCAGTGAATGCAGTAATAGTAGAAATCTTTCAATGGGCTTTTTGTTTAGTGAAATAAAATGAACAGTTGTTTATCACTGTGTGGAGTGGTTGGGACCCAGCCAATAATAATTTAGTAGTTAGTAAGAATTCTGCTAAAACATACATACTTATCTTGCTTTCTTTTCTTGAGTTCCTGCTTTTTTCCATGCAAGAAATCATTCCAGTGGTCTTAACAGCCATTCCATCACTTGTAAGTGAAATCTATAAAACCTCATTTACCCTTTCCTCAGTCTCTCCTTGTATATCCTCGCTATATTCCCTAGACCACCTTAGATAATGTCTTTTTTAGCTTGGATTTAGGGCCATAGAAAGCTGTGAAGCAATAGTGTAAGTACTTATGTGATGAGGACTTTTCATGCGTTTTTTTTTCCTCGGGCCTTTTCCCCTCATCCAACCTGTATGTACATGATTAATGATCTCTCTTTGATCAAGCTTCTACATGCATTGCCACTGCAAGTTCTGCTTTGTATAGTTATGTTCAGGCATCTGGATTCCACATGGTAATTTCTTTAGCTTTTTATCTAGTGTCTTCCTCTGCGTAAATGGCAAACTCAAAGAAAACAGCAGGTTTCTATCTTAAAATATCATCCACAGAGATCCTGAGTTCTTGAAACTCTTACAAAGCTCATGGAAATTGCAGGTGCTCAGCCTCACTGAAGGTTAGACATTGGGTTTCATGTTCTTCACAGAAATGCTTTTAGACAGTCTAAAGCAGGTGCCATATACTTATATCCAAATGTATTTTTCTTTCCTGGATAAGGAATTCAGTAAAGGTATTAAATTCATTGAAATAGTTATCTGTCACCATGATATACTACTGGTGGATAAAACAATCTCGTCTTTCCAGCTAAAAGCAGCTTTGTATAAAACACTGTGTGTTATCATGCTAAATTCTGGATTTGATGGGAAACAATAGGACAAACTCTGATCTCAGTTATGCTGCTGTAAATCCAGAGTAACTCTGTTTACTTCTGTGGAGTTATTCGCTTCTTTATTTGTATCTGTAACAGTTTAATTAAGAGGAGACTTTGGTGCTGAGATGATAATCCTGTTCTTGGACCAGGAGCAACATAAAGTCAACGCAGTTACGCAGGTCTAAAAGACTGTTAATGAGGAGTTAGTTACAAAGCAATCATTGCTGCCGGGAATGCTTAATGCTTAGAGAAGGAGATCTAGCCTCTTCTTTCAAAATAGCTGTAACCCAGCCCTTGGTAAAGTTAAGGAGAAGGCATGGGCATGGTGATTATACATTCCATTCGTGTATATGTATGGTCTAAAGCAGCTTGGGATTTGTACCGATGCAAATTTCAGTCATAAGGGTGTTTTAGGGTTGTTTGTTTTGTAGTTTGTTTTTATTTTTGAAAAGGCATTTATGTGCATAGGGATGCAGATAGATCTTGAGTGCAGTAAGATCAGTGAGAGCGGAAGCCTTTGACGTCTCTCTGGCTTCTGAATCTCAGTACCCATGAGAAATGAGTCTGCAGTCAGAAGCAGTTCATGCTCCTGGATGGGTTATAACATGCCAAACAGAGCCACAGGGTTTCACTCCACAGCTCCTGAAGGAGCACAAAATGTACCGCTCCTTTCTATGGGTTTTATGTTTCAAACAGCTTGGCTAATGGTTTTGCCAGGCTGAGCCATATATGATTAATTATAGCAATGCTAATTTTCTACTTTTGCACACAAGCATCTTATCGAGTGATTCAGACTCATAGTGTCCTTGGTTATTAAAATACAGTTCATAAAAATAAAGGCTGTGTGTGGACAGCAGGATTCTGGAGCCCTGACCCAGCACTTAAGTCACAACTTCAAGTGAGGGTGAGAACTGGGTGCCTGTTACTCTCCTTCCTTTTCCCTGGTGCTCTTGCTCCTGTGAAAGGAAACTGCTCCAAAACACATCCCTGATCAGGGCCGCTGGGGAGCTTGCAGCCTTGGGCTGACCATGATCCACACTTGCCATACATTTTAGCCAGAACCTTCCCTGTGGCAGCCTTGCTTTCTAGTTTGCTTTAATCATTAGAAAAAAACCCAAACCTGTCCTTTAATACAATATAATTTGATTTTACCACATGTTAGGGCGTTTATATATGTGCATGTCAATAGCCATTACACTAGCAAGAGAGCTGTCCCTCCGTGGGGCCGTGTTGGCAGCCTGGAGTTAATAGAAACTGCCCTTTCATTTTTGCATGCTGTTCTGACAGCGTTCTTGTTCAGCTGCTTGCTTTTGATAGCTAGAAAGATGCATCCCTTCCTGTTAAGTGGTCAGTTTAGTCCCTTCAGCATAATAACGTATTCAAATTAATGTGCTGTCATGCATGAGACATATGTTAGAGAGCAGACTCTGTGCTGTCATAACATTGACTGTTGAGATTTGAGAATGAAATCACAGTCCTCGTGATGGCCTTCAGGGAAAAGAACACCACATCTGGTCGCCAGCTCATGAACCGGCATTTGAAGCACTCTGGAAGCAGACAGACACTCTCAGCATTAACTGCTCATAGATTTTTGTATCACCATTACGTGAAGTTTCTGAGCATGCTTAAGACGGGGTTAGATCATCTGCTGGCACATACTAGAAGCACATTGATTTTTTACATTAATCTTTAAATAGAAAAGCTTTATATTTGATAGGCATGATTTAAGGCTGGTTTACCTGTGCTGCTCGTGCTGCTGGGGCTGACGTAATTGAAGAGTACAAGCCCCTGGAACAGGCAAGTGAGATTAGATGTTTATAGCAATACCTTCCCAAGTCCTCTGGAGCAGTGTAACTGCATCTGGGGCGGAAGGGCTTTCAGTACTTTTAACTAAGTTGTTTTCTAATTTTAAACTTTGTGTCTCAGCCCAGATCAGATGGAAATTACCACCTTCTCAGTTCAGCCTGTAGAAAGGAAGATGTGAGCAGTTCCTAGTCTGCTGTAATGCTGAAGCCTGAATCTATGAGGCAGGTGGATCCTGGTGAGTTCTTGCTGAAAAGAAACACATTTCCTCTTCCCCCTGTGCTGTTATGAGATCAGCAACATGCAGCTAGTGGGAAACGGTGACTTTTGCTGTTTGCGAAGTAAATTCGTGCCCGTCCCTAAAGTTGCACGGCCACGTGTGAGTGGCCTCTTGATTTAGCCATGTCAGTAAAAGAGGCTGGTAGTCCCAGGCACTTGTCATTGCCATTTCCCAGGTATTAATGCCCTTTCATGATGTGTTTGCAGAGATGCTTGTGTGAGTGCCCCTTAACCCACTTCAGTCAAGCTGGGTTAGCAAAAACCTCCTACTTAATCCATTTAAGCTAAGTCTGTCTCGGGTTGACCAAAGTAGGTTAGGGGGTGTCCACACTAGCCGCTCTGCAGGGAGATCTGAAGAGGTGGTAATTTCCACAAGAAGTCGTCGAACTGGCTGAGCAGGGGGGAGTGGATCTGAATCAGCAACATCTCCCATCCCCTCAGCTGCAGGCAGAAGAGGACGCCAGGAGCTGCCCCACGCTGTGCACACACAGAGGTGTGTTGGCAGGCAGCTGGCAGGCAGAACGAGGGAAGTCACAGCAGTGCAGCTGTTTTCCCATATACCTCTTCCCGTAGTCACAACAGTAGAAAAACTTTGTGAAGCAGCTGTTGCCAAGAATGCCCAGCAGACTGATGCCTCTGCAGGCTCCTGAAGCTCTCCTGATCGAGCGCTTGTCCTTGGTCAAGAGCTGCTGCAGGTGGAGGTCCAAATTATGGTCAAATTAGTGTCCAAGGGGATTCTTGGCCTTTGCGTTGCCAATTCCCGAAACAGCTGCAAGCGCACGCGTTCCTTTGATGTCTGCAGTATGGCAGCTTTCTATGAAGGATGTCTGATGCAGAGCTTGTGTAGCTATTGGGCTCATAAGCCCACAGAAAGCATACGTAAGAGCTGGGATCTGCACTGGGAAGGGCTTACTTCTTTCCAACGTGGTGCTGCTCTTCTGATCCTTGTCACAGAGGTTGCGAGTAATTCCCTGACCCTTTGGTTGGCTTGAGTCTGCAGAGAGATTTTAACCTCAAATCTGTAAATGTAGCATTTTCATAAGATTTGGAGTACATTAAAATATGTGAAAGGAGATCTAGGTAGTGCGTAGGAGTTGGGGCAGGGAGAATACTGGTGTAAATTACGTGTCAGGGCTGTGACTTTATGTTGAAGGGATAACTGCTAACAAGATTTGAAATGCCTCATAACAATTGTGTTCTTGCTGAGGTGTTTTTCTCTCTCTGTTAGCAACTTTTACTGATCTCATTAATTTTTTTTACGTGTATGAAGTAAGTCAAAGGTTGAAGTGATCTTGCTACTTCAGGAATAAAGGAGAGAGTTCCCCCTTCTCTCGGATGAGGCAGAAGTTCAGAGTTCGCACAGGTACCAGAAACACATATGCAAGGGCTGTGAAGGAAGGAGGAATTATTCACTGCTCTCATCATTTTAGGGCCTGGAGGAAGATGAGCAGCCTTCAGGCAATTCCTAGCCTGATGCTGACCTTCCTTCCGTGTCTCCCTGCCTCTTCTCACTCCTGGCCAGGAAGGAGAGGAACTGGGAAGAGTAGCTGCATGTTTTCTGAGGAATCTCTGTACCAGATCTCTATTTATAAGGATTCAGCCAATCTGTGCCCCCCTGATGCAGCACAAAGAGATGAGACAGGGCATTGCGTCTGCTCATACATATTTCAAATACCTTTTTTTTTTTCTCCTTAGGGTTGTTTTCACTCTTATTTTCCAACAGTTAGGGTAATTCTGGCTGTCTTAAAGCTAGCTCCTCTTCTATATCGTTTACTCTTGTTGATTTAAAAACAAGAATCATGAGAAAGATTTGCCAGCGTAGCATTTGCTGTGCAAAATTTACATGCAGCTGCTTTGAACTAAATTCCCAGCAGAAGTGAAAGGATTTTGAGGCTTCCATATCTTAGCAGACTACTGGTTTTTTGCAGACACAAATCTGTATGATATGTACTTCTCTAGAGATCCCTCCCAGCCAGCTAGGACTGTACTATCCTTCTCCTACCCCACTGAGACATATTATCAGCTTTTGGGAGGGGATCCTTCTGGACCTAGAAAGTTAATTAGCTTTGCTTGCGAATGTCTGCCATTGAAGTGACTGATTACTTTTTGGAGAGATGGAAAACTCTTGTCTCTAGAGTTGAAACCAGAAAAAACATGCAAATTTGTGTAAATCTTGATGCTTATTTATCTTCTGTGGGGCAACACTCTTCTCCATATGTAGGGAAAATTTCCCAGCAGTTCTATTTCAGTTCTGGCATTCTAGGTTGAATCATAAATCTAGTCTTATAGATCAAGAAGATGATCAGTAGTGCTTGAAGGCTGTTTGCAAACCAAATGCTGGTAATTTTGAGAGAGATAGCCTTGCCCTGCTTCACTCCAACCTGACCAGTTTCACAGAAGCTGAGAATCTGTTGACAGGGATAGTTTTTTTGGGCAATGAAACCATGATCTAATCCAGGGCCAGAGTGGTAAACAAGTGGTTTGCTGTTTAGACATGTAAGGTAACTAATGCAATTAAGGTAATGCAGACCACTTACAGGTGAGGTGAAGATGTCTCCTGACCTGACCCAGGAACCTCCTCACTCCTTGGTGGCAATGCTAACTTCAGCAAGTGGATGCTTTTCTCCTTAGGAGCAGGATCAATTTGATGCCCTGTAAATCTCACTAGGTATTCTGTTCATTCCTCAGAGAAGTATCATGAGGGTTAATTATTTCTCTGCTCTGACTCAGACAGCGATTTTGTGCCAGAGGATTCTGGCAGTAAGTATAATCCTAGTGATACCCTCAGTGAGGAAACCATTGTTAACGATGTTGATGAGGAAGCGCTAATGGGAGCTGAACCAGAACCTGATACAGAAATTGAGAGACCTAAGGCAAACAAAGGGAAAAGGCTGGAAACCTGGCTGTTTTCAGCCTTCTGCAGCAGATCTTATGAAAAAAACCTCATTGTCTTCTTTCCCCTTCACACCACACCCCCCCTCCCCAACCCACAAGCACAGGCTGCAGAATGGCTCTCCTGAGGCTGAGCTGTGCTAGAGGGAGGGAGGAGAGGCACTGCTGAAGTGCTGGTGCCGGTCGTCAGTGTTGTTCCCCCGGGAAGAAGTGCCGTGTGGAGCAGGTTTCAAATCGAGTGTCTCTTCAGCAAAGCTGGGCTGCCAGATGGGGGCTGAGGCCCTCGCCCTGCCCGGGCTCTGCTAAGGCATCGCTCCAGAGCCAGTCAGCACTGTGAATTATAAATACGTTGGCCATGTTACTCTGTTTAGGACTGGTGCTCTGGAGTTAGATGCTGCATGAATAAAACATATTTTCCATACTGGTTTTCTCTATCAGTATTTTATTAACTCACGATGAGAGACCAGAGGTATCTACCTGCTGTGCCACCGTGCTGTGAGGGGCCAAAGGGCTCCCTGTGCCCGTGCACAGAGCTAAGCACAATGTAGCCCTTAGAAAGTTGCCCTTGTCCCAGAGAGATTGTTTTCCTCTCCTAGTCTCGTGTGGTTTCCAAGGCCCAGTTTAAACACATACAATGACATAGGATAGATAGCTATTTTCCATACATGGTATTGGTTGTTGAGCAGGAAGAATTCATTGCTTTAAGACAGTACTGAAAGAGATTCTGTTCTGCACTCCAAAAGAGAAGCAGGCAGGATTATCTTGGGTCACATCTTTCTTCTATTAGTCAAATGGTGAAACCAGACATCTGAGTTGTTTCAGTCTGTGACCTTACTCTGTGCTTCCTGACAGATCTCACAGCTTTTCAGTTGTCCCTAGTTTATATGCAGGATTCTTCAGTCCCCCTGGCAATCTGCATTCTTTCTCCAGCTTTTTCGTGATATCTTGGGCCCTTGGGAGATCACAGTCCTGCCTTGGTTTCTATGTGGCTGCATAGCTAGCCTCTCCAGTAATTCACTGCCTTAGTCTGGACCCCTTCACTGAACAGGCTTAAAGGTATTCATGGCCTTCTCCAACGTTTCTTGACACTATTCAACCTATACAGTGTTCTTTCAACTTGCATTCTTCCTCCATGCCTCCAGAAGCAGAACAGCAGGCTCCAACATTTCCTGACACCATGGCCCTTTATAGCAACCAGCAGTTTACACATTTGTCATTCAGCTCACAATCTGCTTCACTGCTTCTGGCATCTTATGGTTGCTCTCTCATTCCCTAACATGCTATAGCCTTCTTCAGGCTCAGCAGCTGCTCCAAGAAGGTTCCTAAAGCTGGGGAGTTTTTTGCAGAAAACCTTTTTCAGATTCTCTCTCATGCTCTCTAGCAATGATTTTTTTTTTTTTTCTATTTCATGATATAATATGGTTTTCCTTGGCATATTTCTAATTGCTGCTTCATTTACCTTTATTAGTCCCTGGCCTCCAGCAGCATGTGTTATTCCCCATAAAATCTGGAAGCTCTGTGACTTCATTATTTCAAACATCCTTGTAGCTGTACGCAGTAGTTGTAGCCCTTCTTGATGCAACTGCATTCAGTAACATTCCCTTGTTTTAGCTGACTGTCTTTTGTGTCCCCAGCAATTCTCAGCCTTCTCTGGCTTTCATCGTCATACTGAGGCTTGCATCTCGTGGCGTTGTGAGGCTTTCTCAGACATCTCTGTCACGATGATGTCTCCTCTCATTTTCTGTGTCACCCTGGGACCTTTCTTGACATGCATATCTTATTCAACTTCCCTTATGTCCCACAGCACTACACAGGCTTTTCCTACATCCTCAGCAACTTTCATGGTACTCTGATGTCCCCTGACTGCTATCTGGCTCTCTTTGATCTTTCCCAGCTGAATCTCAGCACTCTCTTAATATCTTTCTCTATATCCTCTATGATCTTCACAGGCACCTCTGGCTTGCTAAAAGGTTATTTCCACATTCTTTTTTAAGTTTGACTCAAAACATTTTTGCTCATCTACAAGCATCCACAATCATGCAGCCGAAAAGGACTTCCTGGTAAAGCAGCAGTTCAAGCATTCACTTTGTTTCTCTGACAGCAGTTTTTAAGAGAAAATAGATAGCTGGCTTAATGAATTTTCAGAACAGGAGATTGTTGTGGTATTTGCAGAAATGTAAATGAGCAGTTTGAGGCTCTTTTACTAAGAGACTAAAGTAAGGTAAGGATTATACCATGGTGAGCTTGCCCCATGTGTAAAGACCTTGCAGAGAATAAGAGTGGCAATGCTCTCAAAAATGTGATCCATAATAGCAGTACCTTTGCTTCTTTTTAATAAGATGCTTATCTCTGGTCAATGCAATTTCACCCTGTAGTATAATTGAGATATTTGGGTGATGGGTACTGTGGAAGTTTAGACTGCTGCTATTCTTACATTAGACATATTTACCCATAATGATTAATAAGAAAATCCTGAGTCGGATATGATAAAGCCATCTTTATTTGCCTGCTAGCTGGCCTCAAAACCTGTTTGAGCTTTGAAATTTTCAAACAGAAAAAAGAAACAGATGCTAAAGTTTACAAAGCTGTAGAATTGGCTTCTTTCAGTATTACCTCTTTTGAAAATACACGAGCATGAAATAATACAAGTTTCTTATTAGCTATTCAGGCTGTACCATCATCATCAGACTCAGCTGGTATAATGTAAGCCAACTGCATCCATTCTGCATGGATATCACTATGAAGTGAATATTTCTTCTTCATAAAAAATCCCAGCTCTCAAGCACATTTGTATACCTTGATTCTCTCCATGTCCCCAGTGCTTTGATTGCAGTAAGAATCCTAAAATCAGTTTGTCCCTGTTGTTTGCCTTGTGCAAACACGCACACCTGTTCCTGGTTTCCATTTACCAAAGATTACCCCAAAATCCATGTGATGTAAATCACACAGTAGTGCATTACAGTTTTATTTGGTTCCTTAGTCAACCATGTTTTTAGCTATACCCTGCAGCAGGCTCCACGTTTAACTGTGCAAGGGCTACATGCTTATGTGCTCACTGTATTTCCTTTACTGCTGAAGTTCTAAAGCAGTCAACAGCACTTTAAATGCAGATTTATTACTGCTTACGTATCACTGAACTGCAGGGGAGGAAGGATAAAAATGTTACCGAGTGCAGTGGGGTCAATTTCTTTTTGCATGAAAAGACTGTTTAGCAAAAGGGGAAGAAGCTGAACCTGGTGCCAGCTATTTTTGCACTAGCCAAGTCCTGTCATCAAAACTGCTGAGGGCTGTGCTAACTTAACTCTGTAGAAGGGTAAGGTTAGCTTAAACTTCCAGATGTACTCTTCTACAGACCCCTGGTCATTCCCTTTCTCTCTCTTTGCTCCCTGCCCTGCAGTCCCTTCTGAGGACAAGTGCAGAAGCCATCTCAGCCAGGTGGACATCATCAGGTGAAGTCTATTCTGGTTGTTACCACTCTGGAGAACCTAATTCAGTAAGTGACTCAAGTTCAGTTATAGGCTGAGTATAAACACTTGTCTTTCAGACACAAAAGCTGAGCTGGACTTGTCAGCCTTTAAATCATGGAATATTTGAGGGGAAGGCAAACACAACAAATATTGTATATGGTCTGTATTACTCTTGCATCAGATTGATGTTTCTTTTATTGTTTTTCCTTAGTAGGAATTCTCTCTATGTGAAGGATTCCCCTGCGGGTGCAGAGCAGGCAAGACTGGCTTCTTTATGGAGGCTGGAGAATAGCTGTAGAATAATTTAGACTTGAATGGACCTCCTGAGGTGGTTAGGTCCAACCTCCATTCCACCCAGGGCCAATTAGATGAGGCTGCTCTCTGATAATCCTTCTCTGATAGATGGCCCATGGCGAAAATAAAGCCTTTAAGTTTAGATTAGAAAAACATTTCTTAAACTTTTTGTGAGCATAGGCACCTCCTGAATCATTTGTCTTCCCAAGATTTTCCTGAGTGCAGCACTTCTGTCCAGACTAGGGAATAGCAAACTGCTGCTAACTGATAGCAACAGCTCAAATTCCTCCAACGTGGAGGGAGTGCCAGTTGATTGTAATTTACTTGTTTGAAGTGTGAAGAGCCATTTCTTTGCCTTAGAAGAACTGCACTGCAGTGAGCAGTTAGATGAGCTTGCATAAGTACTTGCAGCCAGTTCTCATGTCCGTAGCCTGCAAGAAATGAGCAGCATCTTGTAAGCAGATTAATTGCTGTTCTCTATCTAGTTTTTTACTATATTTTTTTTTCTTTCTGTAATTTACCTCTATTTATGGTTCATACTTCCTACTTAAGAAGTAAGATAGTTTTTTCTCTCTTTTAAATGTTTCAGACTCCTTGTGATTCTGTTTGAATCCTTTTCCACTGGAAAGGACACTCTGAGCTCTGTTTGGCCTAGCCCTGGATATGTACCAGAATCAGAGAACAGCTTGTTAACAAGCAGAGTGAACACGGGCATTGCAAAATTAAGTTTTCTATTGCTTTTGCTTTGTAGTTTTCCTCATGGTTGATGTAGCTTCATTACCTCTAGCAATGCACATTCTCTCTTTAGCCCCTGTATTGATATTTCTCCCAATAAGTGAGAGATCTATTTTTGAGCATCTTGTGACAACCGTCTCAAGTGACAGAAGCCACTGAACAGCTATTGAACAAATCTAGGCTAGATTGAGAATAGTAAATTAGAGGGAGAAGCCTCCGCGTTCAAATAGCAACAACAGATTGATCTGGACCAAATTTTTGTCCTTCAGCTTCTGCTTTGTGTGACAACTGTCCACTTAAAATACTGTTGAGAAGAAAAGGAAGCTGTGACAGTACTTTCAGTCCCCCTGCGGAAGGTGTTGGTTCACCTCAAATGCATAATGTACAGCCTCTCTGAAATACACATCCCATTAGTTCTTGGTATCCGCAGTGTTATAAAGCAGTTGGGAAAAGAAAGGGAAGAATAACTTCTCCAAATGCAGCTAGAGAGAAGTTTGAGAAAGCCCTGGATATAATTACCTGAGCTGGAGCCCAGCCAGGAGAATGCTGAGCTAAGGAACAGTAAAGTCCTGACTCTGCGCAAGGGATCCAGACAAATTTAAAAGAAACTGCAATAACAGAAGTGGGATTTGAGCATCTGGGAAGACGTTTGAGAGAGTGAATGAATACAAGCTAAGGCCTCTAGGGAGTCTGATAGGAAACAAAAGGAGCAAAATCAAGAACGGAGGAGTGTAATGGTAGTATCTGTGGCACTGACTGTCTTACACTCCGGCAGCGCTACTGGGTAAAACTGTATCTGGTACGTGATCGAAGAGAACTAACTTCTCTTCAGTTATTTAACCTTCTACCCAAGCCACACTACATGAACAAGGATGAAAATAAGACGTGTTATCTGTGTTGTGTTCTCAAATAGTGATGAATAAGAACTGAGTCAGACCTGATAAATACGGTAAACCTTTAACGTAACACCAGGTTGATTAGCCACCATTAAAGGAAAGCTTGTGCAGGAGGAAGGATTTCTCTCTATTGGGCTGCTCCCCAGCTAAGGAGACCTGGTCTCAGACTGGAAGGATTTTACCTTTAATCTCAAATTCCTTAAAGGGTAGTTATTCTAATGCTTGGCCACTGTTTCTTGCCAGCACTGGTATCAAACAAGCATTTCAATTTTCCTTCACTCATACTCTTTTACAAAGTCTTCACAGCTCCAAAATCAGCAAACCAATATACCCAACGGAAGGATGATAAGGGGTCTGCTATCGACTACCTTTCATTTTAAGGTTCTGTTCTGTTTTCCTTTGTATTTGCTGGAAGCTAAAAGCATACTCAAGCGGCTACCATTGATCAGACCATGCACAAAGCTTTTCAATGCTTCTGAACTGTTCTTTTTCAGACACTCTAAATGGTTTATAAGGTTTGTCAAAGAGAAGTGGTTTAAAAAGGAATGCAAAAGAAAAAGCAGAGAGCTGATGGATGAGAGCAGGGAAGGAGGTCCAGAAGGCAATGTTAAAAAAGGAAAAAAAAAAGGAAAACAAATCTAAAAGAAGGGACTAGAGGGAAGGTGGAGCATGAGGAAATCCAAGTGGGGTAGCGTCTGGGATTTGAAACTGCATTCTTCCCACTGGCAGGTTTTTTTCTTACTGTCCCTTAGCTCTTTCTTTTTCCACATTCCTTTTCCCCCAGCACATTTGTTTTTTGCCAAGAGGCTTATTTGTCTTTCCTGGCTTATTTGTAGTGCATCTGGATTTAGGCATCCTGATAAATCAGTTCCTCTGAAGACTGCAATCTAAAAATGAATGTTGGGATGGATTTCGAGCTAATTTAAACTGAAATACATCTGATGAAGTGAAGTTTAGCCATGTAAAATTCCACTGCTTGAGCAAATGCATAAACAATGAACATTATTCCCCTTCAGTGTGTCAGAAAAAGAAATCGTCTGCTCCTTCCAAAGAGATTACTTTAAATTTGAATCACATATCTATAAATGTCTGTATTTTATAGTTTTGAAAATCTAACCGTGGAAATATTATTATGTGTAACACATACCACACTTCAAGAGATTGTCTTCTACTGAGCACATTATTTTTGAGAAGTGGTAAACCTTTCATTAGTTTTATCTGCCTGAATGTATTGGTTTAATTGTGGTTTATTTGTTTCTATAATATCATGTGTGCGTACTGTGCTATAGCAGATAAATGTAAGCTGGGGTCAGAGTGCAAGCTCAGACAACAGTCTGCAATTTTCAGCACCCTGCAGGATTCATCATTTCATTAGTATTTTTGGGTTTATCTTATTATTAAACACAGAATGAAAACCATAGAACTGATTCATCCTGGTCACTGTTCTTATATGACTGGCTTGGAATTGAAAAACTATAGAGACAGCTTTGCTTCTGATCTCAGGGAAAGCACTGATGGGAATTAGTTAGGCACAGCTACTTATAAAAAAAGGCAGATAATTAGAATCCAAATTTTAATCATGCTGCCTTTGAAAGCAAATCAAAATCAGTAACAATCTGAAATCATGTCCCTTGCCACTTTTCACTTCAGTCGAGGATGCCCAATTCCCACTAATGCCAAGAGCATCAATCCATGTTGAGAGATGAGCTCCGGATGAATTTTGCTGCAGCGGCTACAGAAGTTGCTGCCCCAGGCTTCCTACCCTGCTGCTTTGCTGGAGGTTATCACCACCCGAGCAATGTTGGCAGAAAAGAGTATGTCACATCTCAGTTACTTCCTGGAAAGCCTGGTTGTCTACTTACATTCACCTTGACTGCATTTTAAACTGGATTTGCACCGATTCCCCAAGGAGGTGTAAGCACAGGCTTCCTGCTGCACAGGTGGAAACTTCCATTAGAAGGATGGGGCAGCTGAGGGCAGCAGCTCTTCACAGTACCACAGCAATACTCTTCTGTCAGTGGCAGGAAAGGCATCAGCTTGCTGGTGTATAACAACTGCGCGGCAACAGCGAATTAGGCAAGAAAGAGGTTAGGGACTTGAATGGCAACATAAACAAAAATACACACTTACAGAAATACACACATACAGAAATAAGGGCAAAAAGCTTTAAGATTCGAACAACTCATATGGTGATTAAAATGGTTAATTTATTGGAGAGTTACAACTTGACATCCACCTTTTTTTTCTGACAAATATTTTTCTCTCACTTCAAGCTACAGTCTGTGTTCTGCTGATTTGCTTCATTAGAAAGGAAAAAACCCAGAGGCGGCCACTGGATGAGTGGAGGCTTTGCAATAGGAAGTGGAGCCTTTCAGGTATGTGTCAGTAGCTGCAATGCTGTCTGGATGGGTTTTGATTGCGTTACCCGTAGCTAATGCAATTTAGCATCTTCTGTGAAATGGCTCAGGGATGTCAGACCAGGTCCTAGTAACAGCTAGTGCTGCTTTGCCACCAACTGGTCAGTCAGACCTGAAAGGATAGAGGATGAGCAACTAATGGACACCAAGTCATAAAATTGCTTTTAAAAGGGCGACAGATAAGTTAAGTGGAACAAATAATGGGGATGAGCAGAAAAAGGCTTGTGCTTTTATTGCCATATGCGGGAGGGCCAAGTGCCACCACACCAGTGGTGCTTAGTCTTTTTGTTAGCTCTGAAGATACGAGAATTACACTCAGAATAAAAGTGCAAGGACACTGTGGCCTCCACTGGATCTACCACCTGACATTAGAGTAAAAAAAGCTATCATCAACTTTAAACATTCAAAGTTACAGGCTTGCCAGGATGTTAGTTTTTGTCCTTTAGTCCAACCAGAGGCCCAGTGTTTAGACATCTAATTTCTTAATTCATTATTCACCTTAACCCCCACTAGAAGCAAAACATATTTGTCCAGCAAACTGTGTGCAGTTGCTCTGGGAACTGCTGAGCTCCTGCCTTTTTGGTTTGCTGTTCAAAATCAAATTACATAGCTCTAGCAACAGAACTATAATTAGGGTCAATGGAAAACTGTGGGTAGGATAATATTGTAGATTCCGCAATTTTTGTCATGTTGCTCCATAATATGCCAAAACCCAGTAGTTTTACTGCTCTGCGGTGCATTAACACTATCGGTGAAACATCCCCTGTTTCCTGATGTGAAACTGGCCCTTCTGTGAGAACGTTGCCAAGGCTGGACTCAATTTATAGTAATCTGCAACTGTGTTCCTCCTGGAGTCGATGGTAAAGCTCCTGTTAACTGCTGCAGGAGATGGGCAGGCCTAGGCAGGGAAAATAAGGACGGATAAAGAAGATGATAGAGCACAGCTGAGGAAGCAAGAAGGCAGGCTATCGTGTTTCATTACAATCTCCCCAGTTATCACTGGATCTCATACTGATATCACCAGGAGGTTTGTTCATAGATTAAAATTATGTTGGAACTAAAATTTAATCAGTACTTATTCTCCTGTTCTTCATCACGCGAACAAAATCTCTCTTCTAGCATACTGCTGCTTCTGCCTCTGTGCTCTTAAATTTCTCCTTTTCCTTCTCAGATTTTTTTCTGTTTATCGCTCATCCCCCACCCGCACATCTTTCTTCCAGCCGTTTCCAGATCTTGCCTCTTGGGGAGCTTCATTCTCTCCCCTTGCACTGTTCCAACCCCTAAAATAATCAGCTGTGAGCAGGCTAATGACTGACTGTGAAGTGCCATTGCTGGCCCTTTCAGCCAGGAGAATACACCTCCTGAGATCATTCTTTCAGGATGTCAGCAAACTCAGGCAAATGTTACAAGACTGATATCATAGATGGAAGGCTGCCCAGAATCAGTTTTTATCAAAAAAAAAAAAAAAAAAAGAAGTTTTAACTCTCGTGACTATAGAGGTGGTCTGAAGACGTAATACAGTTTCAAATAATTACAAAGATAATGCAAGATCTAGCCTTATGCTTCATTCTTTGTGACAGAAGAGGGAAATAAAAATGAAGAAGGAAAAAAAAAAAGTAAGCTACTTGTGGGAAAGAAGCACAGGAACAGAGGAGGTAGAAAGGAGATCAGGGATGGAGAAATATAGAATGCTCTCATTTTTACGGGAAAAAAGTGTGAAACAAACAAACAAACAAGAAATAAAAGCCTAAGGATTGAAGAAAAAAATAAAAGGAAGAGGAGAAGGAAGACTAGCGAGATAAGCTGTGGGTTGGTTGAATTCAATTTGAGCACTGCAGTGAAAAGTTTCAGCTATGGAATTACAGTCCAGATTCTTTAGATTGCAAAGTTGTCTTTGAAGACAAAGAAGAAAGTTTGTCTATGAAGAGACAGAGCTTTCCTCTGTGCTTACACAACACCCACCAATTTAGGGACTGCCACCACATGAATACTTAGTAATGCTAATAATAAAAGGTTGAAGTAATACTTGCACACCAGATGACTTGGAGGAACCTCTGTATGAGGTGGCAGAAATAACGTGTATAAAAATGGAAGTGGTCAAAGGAGATAAGCAGTGGTTGAATTCCAGTTCTTGCTATTTCCTATTCCCTGAATGCATTGACATTGCAAGTTCCCTTCAAACTATTTTATACAGGTGTATATATACAGACTCACACAGACATGCACCCCCATAAAATAATTTCTTAGCTTTTTAAAAAAGGGAAGCTGATGTCCTTTCCCATGTTACCACACTTAGTTGCTTTTGTTTCATTGGAAGGGCTGGATTTCTAGATCCACAGATTGAAGCAGAGGTCCATGGACAACTCTTACCGTGTAGAAATGTATCAGCCTCTGTGCAGGCTGCAAGGAGATAAGGCATTCACTTTTTTAGTGGATCTCAGTAGGAAAATAGAAAAATACTGCAAGTCAGAAATGCTGGATTCTATTCCAGATTCTGGGAGGAAAGAGGAACACATGTAGGCACAGAGTCAGCTCTCAACACAATTTTGAAGCGTTCAGCTCCTAGTCCCTCTAGCTTTTCCTTCCTACAATACCAATTTCTCCCTCTCTTACCCTCACATCTCCTTGTCTCCATCCCTGTTTCTCAGTCTCCTTTCAGCTTCATATTAAACCCTCAACATTATTACAGGTGCCAGGAGCTCCTTCTCCTAGTCCTCATCCTAGGCTCCCCTGCTCTCCTGGTATTCCAAGTACTCCCTGGTACCTCACCACAGGGCTGCTCACCCTGCTCTCCCACTCAGCTCTGTTGCACCACACAAGTTTAATCTGAGCCTATCCATTCATGACTGAATGATGTCTGGCCAAATTTGGGAGGCTCCTGGTAGGAACAGCAAAACCTGACTCTTTGATACCACCATTTGTGATCCCTCCCTCCTTCAGAATAAGGATGGGTTAGGAGTTCCACAGAAAAGGATGTGAATGTTTTTAAGGCAAAACGATGTCCTTCTTTCCTGACTGAGTTACTTTGGCTACAGTTATCCAAAAGTATTCAGGGGAGGTGGATACCCAGCATGGGAACTTCCAGCCATCATAGTACTTGCTGATAGTGTAATTTGGCTACAAAACAGCGCCTCAAATGGAGAGTGTAAAAACCTCAGCTACAGGAAGCCTTATCTTTATTATCCATAATGTCACAACCTACTTTACAAAATAGCTACGTCTACTTTGCAAATTGCAGCTGAAGACCTCAGTTCACCTTAAACACGTTTACAGTCTCTCAGCCTTCCTAGAAGGGAGAAATTATTACCATGCAGGCAGAAACAGAGGTATCAGAGGGTGGCTTTGGAGTACCACAGAGGGGTGGGAAGAGGAACAGATCTCGCGTTGCCGTCGATTCCCTTCGTATGCTAAATACCATAATTCTTTCCCCGTGGTGTCAACTGATTTAATGAATTAACAGTAGCTGAAGCATCGCATGTGCATTACAGGTGTGCCAGGAAGGGCAGTCATCAGCAAGGCCATCTTGTGCTGTAAACACTGGACAGACACACTCAGTTCTTTTCCCAAAGACGTTTCTGGTGTAGGATGCTCTTTGCTGTGGTACCAGTTATGCCAGCAGTTACTTCATGCATGATGGAGCCCAGCCTACCCAAAGAACACAGCTTAAGAAACGGAGTTAAAAATGAACTCATGACAACTTTTTGCTGACCTTACCTCACTAGCTTATTTATCATTTAGCACGCGACCACGGCTGTCACTGATTTACATATGAAACATAAGAGTTTTTTCCTCAGGTCCTGCTGTCCCAAGGCTACGTGCGTGTACATAAAGTGTATGTAAAAGAGAGGAGCTCTGTTTTCCAAGTGTGAAAAGGAAATTGTTCTAATGTGAGACATACATCATTGGCATCTCTTTTCCTTTGTTCCCAAACATGGTAAAGAGCAATAAAGCTGTTTGTGGACTATAACGTGACATCACATAAGAATGCACAGTTCTCATCTTTTTTTTTTTTCATGCGTATATGTATATAACAATCTCAGTGTGGGCATCCAAAGAATTAATGCTTATGAAATACTGAGCAACAGCAAGGTATAAAAGGTAAATGACACATAGCAAAGGAATCTCCCTTCAAATCACATAGCACATGAAACCGCTCTGGTCTGTGACAACTACACCACTAGATTTTTTCCATGTTTATCTGAAGTAGCTTAGTAAGCATATCATGCGTGCCATTCAGTAAGTCTGTGTACCAAAATACAGAGTATGATGACCCTAAGCAATGTCTGTGGTGCCTGTAAGCTTGTCAGAAAGGGGGACTGACTGATGTCGCTGCCGTAAAGTAGTTATTTAAATTAATTTTTGTCAGAGAAGCGACAGAAATAGCTCCCATTCTACTACAGCTATTCAGCTGTTATTTCAGTGGAATTATACCGGTGTAACTTCCTTATAAAAAGAGGTTGGAGTAGTGCACATGTTCTGTGAGCTAATGAAACTTCAGAAAAGGTTGTTAAGAATGTCACAAGGTATATCTATTATTTTCGCTTCAGAACCAACCCATTTATCTTTTCTGTTTGCTAAAAAGGGCAATTTCAGGGGTTTTGTGGTGACTGAAAAAAAAATGTAATGCTAGATGCAGGCTTCCTTCTGTTCCATATGTCCTAAGTGTACAAAGCTTTTTTTAGAGAATAGCTTTCTTTCAGGGCAAACCAGTTCTTACTAAAAATAATTCTTATGAGATCAGATAAAATGAGAGGAATGTTGCTGGCAGATCCTGGTGCCTTATTTACAAAAAATAAGGCTAAATCAGCCTATTCCAGGCCTGTAATACAAGGAGGGAGCTGAAGAACCTTCTCTGTTCCCCAGGGCCATGGATGACGGCCCGAGAGCTATTTTGTTGGTTGTGATCAGAGGATGCAAAGGGCCTGTACAAACACCTCCTCTGGTCTGCCTTAGGGTCTGCCCTAGCCCCTGGGACTGGCCCACAGAGATGGGCATGGCCACATGCTAGGTTTTTTGAAAAGGCACAGGGACAATCTGTATCCCATCTGGGGGCCTCCAGCAGAAAAGCACAAGACTATCTCTTGGATTAGTAGGGCCTACCTAGATAAGCATCTGTTCAATTTTAAAAATGCAGGTCTAGCTACAACTATGGTGACATGCATAGAAGTGATTCTCCCTCCAGCAGATCTTCAGGTTGCCCTCGGTATGAAAGTAAAACCTAGATTAAGTGTTAATGTCCTCTTGACTTTGAACTTCATAGTTCTGTCTCCTCTTCCTTCACATCAATGACTTCTCTCAAGCCTTTAGTATTGAACAGTGGCAGACCGCCCCTAATTTCTGGTGTTGTGTAGTATTTTCAGTCTTTTTAGCCCACTTTGAGGTAGACAGCAAGCCCCTGAGGCAGGGGCTTGTGTCATCTATTTAAAAAAAAAAAAAAAAAAAAGCTCAGTGATTATTTATGATTCGTTTGTGGGACGGGATTGCAGCATTTGCATACATTATTTAACAGTAGATACGGACCACAACTGTTAAGCAGACAAAAAGATCCATGTTGTCAGGAAGACTCAAGGTGATTTTGCAGATTGCACATGTTGTCAAATACCTGTCAGTAGACAAATTTACTGCATGTGTGCATTCAAATCAAGCCAAAACATACTAGGTGCCTTTTAGTTGCTTAAGTATTTGTTCACACAAAGGATTGTGAGTTGTTTATGCACAGAGTTACTTGAACTGCATCAAACTAGCTTATGTGTGGTCTGATTTTACATCTAACTTTCTGTACTCTTCACGTAAGAGCAAATGTCTGAGAGGGGTTGGGGTCTTTTTCTCCAAATAATTCATTTCCTTATAAAGAATTCATTGACTTACTATGTTAAAAAACCTGTCCCTCGACCAGGTTAATTGTCTTTTCTAGAACTAGAAGAAGAATCCCAGGATCCAGTTGTTCACTTATAATTCAGCAGTAAGCTGAAGAACCAAGAGCAGAAAATGCATAGCTGTAAATCACGCTAGCAGCCACAGAACAACATAACGCCGAGCAGCCATTTTAGGTCTTCAGTTGCTTTATACCCTTTCCACATAATGAAGCCTGTTAAATGAATCCTTATGGGAATCATTCATGAGGTTTGTGTTTTGTACATGAAATTCCAAGTATAAGAGATTAACTTTGCAATGTAAATTGTCTGTATTCTGTAAAACTTAGTTGAAGGTACTTCTTTTATTTTTTTGGAAAAGGCTTCTTGCCTTCTAGGTGTAATAACAGTGTTATCCTTTTAATAAAATGCCATCCCATTCTCTCTGGAAAAAGAAAAAAGAGAGAGATTTCAGTGGGATTATTTCAGTCAGGAGGAATAAAGATGACAAACGCAATTCCTGGTGCATTTTGTTCAGAAGGATTGCTAGAATTCCTAGATAGTCTATAGATAGATACACGCACTGGATCCTACCTTCTCCTCTGTTCCAGAAACCTCTGAAAGAAACACAGTGTTGCTGTTTCCTTTCAGTCTTCAAAGTGAAGCCCTAACAGTGGATGGAGTAGAGGCTCTACTTAGCAAGCATGTGTAATTCTAACCAGCTTTTTTCCTAATGCTTTGTTGATGAAGTTACCACTCTCTCACTTTCCAAAACTTGCTTGTGGACAGATGTATTATTTCTCTCAGTGAGAAATAATACAGGTGTCCAATCAAGCCAAAGGCTGTGCATTCCTTATTTCTATTTAAGTCAATTAGAACAGTGCAGATGCCTCTTCTGTTTGGTGCTTTGCTTCCAGAGAAAGATTAGAGAATTAATTAAAATACACAGTCTAATTGAACTGAAATCATAAGATTGTGTTTCTAGGAAACAAGTTACGAGTACAGATGAATCTAAAGTTGTGCATTTATATCTAAGTATAGAATGTATCATTTTAAGCCACTCCACCAAAGTTTGAGTCTGAGGTTAGCTTTCAGACTGCGAGTCTAATTTAGTTTCAGAATGGAGAGTACAGCTTAAGATTCCCAACACCCAGAGACCTGTGTGGGGGCGTAGGGGGGGAAACATGTGATTTTGGTTTCAGTTAATTTTAGATTTATTTCTGTTTATGAGATCAGTTGTCTATTTCTAAAAGTGTTTTCATTTTGGCAGACTCCTCAAATGAAAGGCTTATTTCAAGACATTTCCTGTTGAGTAACTGATGTTGCTGCTGCTGAGAGGTAAAGGAAGACATATACAATGATGAAGGGAACGTATGGTAGTGTCATGGTAATGACAGGCATGAAACTAAAGACTGCCAAGATCTTTTCTTCCATCACAGAGGAGCTTCACGTGCAGCGCAGAGGGAGAATACTGTACATAGCATCTATCCCTCCAGCCTTTTGGGTGAGCTCTACTGAATCCATGTATTCTGAACATGGATTATGATTTTTTTTTCATCTGATCATAGCTACCAGCCCTTCCCTTTTCTTGTACAAAGATTCCCAGTCAGCTTTGCAAATGATCTATTTTTGGTAAGCACAGGGATTCTTATCAGTTATTTCCATTGTGCTAAAGACATCAGAAACCAGCAAAGCAGAATTCTGCATGGTACTCCCATTTGGACAAAGCCATGGTAAAGTGGAACCGGCAAAAATTCTGTCTTTTGAGGTGAATATTCAGAAATCTTGGCATTTTGATGAGTTCTGAAGGACCACTGTTCACAGCTAAGCATTCCTTTCTGTCTTCCCCTACTAATGACAACTGCTGTGCAATTACTCTGTAGTTTCTTTATCCATCTAAAACCCTTCTCCAATTTCACAGCTGTAATAATAAATTTAGCATTAAATGAAGAATTTTTTCATGGAAAGAGTGGGAGAAGGGGGTAACAGAAGAAGAGACAATGAAGATGCAATACTGGACAGTTAAGACGAATCTTTTTTTAATTGCCTTGTGGATGTTCTGCTCTTACATTTAAGTCCTTTAAATACACATGGACAAGCCTTTCCCTGATCCTTACAGTCAGCCAGAAGTCCTTCGTATAGCTGCTGTAAGAATGCAGTAGCTGGATAGAAATCATTAAACGAGTGAGGTCAGCATCTCAGGAGAGTATGTCTGTAGAACTTGATAGGTAAAAACTAGGTTATGGAAAGTTCTTAGCTTTTGAGGAAACCTTGTAAAGGATTTAGCAAATGTACATAGTAGGATATAGGAACAGAAACACATTTGTAGCTGCTTGAGAGTTCTCACAGAAACCAGTAAGATGTGCAAAAGGTGAAAGACGGAGAAATTGAGGAAGAAATGCTTCTGAAGCTGAGCAATCTTGTGAATTGCAGTGAAGTTCACGAAATTCTTAGAGGAGGAACAAAAACTGCAAGGCAGTCTCTTGTGTGCTTATTTAATGTAATTAATTAATGCATTTCAAACTACTTTTTCAGTGCAAAGGGATCTTAATTATAGCATAAAATTCAGAGGTAATTGATGTAAAAGATCTTCATGTAAATGAAAATATGAGCTGTTATGTTTGAAACTGGGGGGAAGAGCAAATGCCCTGTTGTGAGGTCACAACTTATGTAGGTCAGAGTCTCATCTGATTTGCATGTGCTAAAGGTCCACATCACAGGAAGCAACATGCTCAGATACTTACATAGCACATAAACCAGCATTATGTTGTCATGGGTGAGAACATAACGCAGTGATAATGAGGATAATTTGATTACTTACTATGAGTTAAAAGAGCCATTCCAAAATTTGACTGAAAATACTGCAGATTAAGGGCTTTATAGAGTAAATTCATTGAGCTGTGCTCATACAGAGGTCCAGTGTCCAAGACTTTTCTGCAGTCCATACTGGGCTGATCTTCCTGAAAAAAACAGGCTGTGATCCATAGTGATCCATATGTAAGCAGAGGCAAGAATATCTCTTTCTTAGCGAGTGCAACCAGTATTTGTTTACTAGGGTGCAATTTCCTACATCTCTGTACAAGTCACAAGCAAGGATTCAAAAGCAATGCTTTTAGTCTCATTTTGTTCAGATTTGAAGATATCACTTCTAGTGACGTGTCTTGACCTAATATGATCTGATTCATGTATAAAATCCCCCGAGGATTCCTTGAGCTAGTTGATTTTCTGTGCTTTAGCTCCTTGCCTTTCCCAGGCTGAGCCTGTGGCAGCTTCCACCTTTCTCTGAGTTACCACAAGCATAGTCAGATCAGAAGGGTCAGTATGAACTAGGAATCCCTGCACATTGGTGGGATGGAGGACACATCTCTCCTTTCAGCTGTCCTTCAAGCACACCATCTATTCCAGAATGTGGAAGAAGCACATGAAGTGAATGATGATTTTTGTCAAATGAACCTTGTAATGTGTCTCTTCTAAAACTTCTTTTGAGCATCCATGATAAAGATAAGAGATGGAAGGGTGATGCATACCAGCTTTATCAGAATAAGTAGCTGGCCTTCTTTGGTTTTAAAACCAAAATTAAAATGATAAATGCAACGCCCACCTCCACAAGGGCAGGCTGACTCTGGTATTGTATTTTTCCTGGGATCAGGCTTAGAATAGTGGTCTTTGAAACACTATTGTATGGTATTTCTTTTAAAAAAAAAACCATTCCCTGCTTTGTAGATCCATACATTGTTCTTTTCTCAAGAAAAGTGCTGATTAATTCCTACAGGGCTTTATTTTTTTTTAACATTATAACCTTGCCACCTTTTTGCTAAAATAGCACTTTTTTTCTGCTCTTGTTCTCAGCCATTGATTCCAAAGAGCACACAAGGACTTCCCTTGCTGCTGGGTTTTAGTAACAGGCTTGCAAATCTTGTATCACTCCTCATTCTGTTCTGCATTTTTCACCCTATCAGTCACCTTCTGTGGAAAGGGACGGGCTTCTCATCTTTCTGGTATTTTTTGTCTGAGTGTGTTCTCTTTTCATTACATCAGCTCGTATTACTGATCATTTTATGAATACACCAACCCAACCAGATGCTAATGGTTGTGGTTGCCACTAGCTTAGGGTGGTTCTAAACCATGAACAGGTAAGAGATGGAAGGCTTTTTATTTCTTTGCAGATATGCCAATATCCTAGTTGTACGGTTGTTTCAATAATAATAATTTCAAATGCTACAAAGCTGGCACTTCCCCTCCACCCACTGGTGTAGTCACAGCAGAATGAATGGTTCAGTGTTGTAAGAGTCAATTTGCTGCACAAGGCAACCTCTATACACAATTAGAAGGTTAGAAATGTTCAGCCAGTCGTGACAATTAAAGAAAATGATTGTCTGAGCATCCCTTAGGGTTATAAATCAGTCTGTCTTCACACAGTTGCTACCTGGTTTTTATTAGAAATCCACAGAATCTTCTAGAATGACAACAACCCTAGTGGAAATAGTGTCATGAATTGTGATTTCTGTTTCCATGTTCAGAGTCAAAGAGCAGTTGGCTGCACCTTGAATAAAGACATTAGGTTTGAGCACCTAGGACTAGAAATGTTGCAGGGAGCTTAGAACAAAGCTATAAAATGATAGTGTAGGCTTTTGAAAAACTAAGCTATGGGAACGTTGAAAAATCTTGTTTAGTGGCACAGAGCAGTTGTTTTAAGGATAGGTGATGTCTGAAGAAGCCCATGATAAAATTTACAGCTATTTAGAAGAGAACAATACAGGGAAGGTGGAACTTATGCAAGCAGAGTTAAGTCTAGAGAGAAACAAGTCAAGATTTACAAAGAACTTCCTGACACTGAAATGTATTCCAGATAGTATAAGGTTGTTTTTTAAACAAAACTCTGAAACCACCCTAATGAGGGACGTTTCTTTATTGGTCTTTTCCTACCTCTATTTATTTACATTCCTCAGAAGAGCAGTGCTTTCTTACTAGCTAGTTAGAAACCCTAGCATTCAGCAAGGATTTGAAAAAGGCCATCTTCCTGTGGAAACCTTTATTTTCTGACTGTAGACTCTCCAGCAGTACTTTTTAATGAGCGGTATGCTTGGAAAGCAGTCGGTAGGACTTGAATTCCTGACGGCACTACTGACGGTCAGTCGCAAACTATCATCATGAGTTGCTTAGAAAAAAAACCCTGCGAAATAGAAAATAGGCTGTGAGATGGTTCTGTTCTATCTGAGGCTGGAAGGAGCGGGAGAAAATTCATCACTGTTTATGTGGTTGTATTTGTGAAACATGGGAGCTGAACTAACAAAGGAAGTGGAGAATAAATACAGCGGAGAGAGTGGTTATTGTCAAGATGCAGATCCCTAGTCCTGGAAGCCTGACTTAGGGCCAATTGCAGGGAATTCCTTCTCATTGATTTTATAGAGTATATCTTAATTTTGAAATGTTGCTAACTAGTTATAGTAATAATAATGGCATGTGTTAGTGTTGTAATCTCTTAAGAGCTCATTTCTTCACATTTTTTTATAGAAACATTAATTCCTTTGGCAAACATTTTTTGTGATGTTCTTTCTAAAATACTGAAGAAGAATATTTTTGCAACTGCTGCTTTGTATATTTTGGGTCTCATGCATGATTTATCACTTACTAAATTTGAAATCCAAATTATGGAGTTGGCTATAGCTATTGCCAGAAAGCAAAATCTGCAGTGCTGGAAAGGACTAAAGAGGTTATCGTCATCTTACTAAGCTTCTACCTTTACTGGAACAATATTTGTGTTGTAAGTTACTACAAGCTTTGCAGTCCAGAGGTGCTCACTCACAATAGCAAAAGTGTTGTCATTCATCTATAATCAGGACATTATTTTTACTGCAAGTTGTTCTGGCTTTGCAGGCAGTGGAAACTAACCAGCTATAGTAAAAGTGTTGTCATTCATCTATAACTGGGACAGTACTTCCATCGTAAGTTATTCCAACTTTGCAGTGAATGGAAACTAACCAGCAATAGTAAGTGTGTTGTCAGTCATCTAAAATAGAAGGGAGGAGAAAGGAGAAAGATGGTCAAAAGACAGAAAATATTTGCAATGGAGTCGGAGCTAAGAATATTCTCAGAGTTTCACAGCACGGTTTGCAATAGTTTGCGCTTTTTTTTTTTGGTATCCATTAAAGATAAATTGCAAAGTGCAAGGTACGTTTAAATTGGTGATACTTGGTACAGGCTTCTAACTGAATGGCCACACCACCTCCTTTGTCATCTGTCTACCTAAACTCGGACAGAATGAAGGGGTACGGTGCAGTGAACATGCTCTGGTAAAGTCAGATCTCTGCCAGCACTGGGGCCAAGAAACGAGGTGAGCAGCTGCTTGCAGAGCTCGGTGCAGTTTCAGCTGGAATGTACCAGGTAATGAATGCCAGCCGACTAGGCTACATCTTTTAAAGCTAGCTTATATATGGGAGACTGCAGTGTAGACATCCCCTTAAGTAACAGCTCTTTCAGGCAAGCAGCCTGCCCCTTTTTTGTGCTACAAGTGCACTGTAGGCACTTGACAAATATTAGTAATAACTAATTAATAATGACCCAAATCCTTGGCTGTGGTGGAGGAACTTAAAATATAACTCATCTGGAGTTGTAAGAAAAGACGACTCAAAACAATCTTAACCAAATTCTGGACCAGCTTTGTGCCTGGACTTTCCTCCAGCCTAAGATAAAACAGCAGAGTACAATTTGTTCTAAGACATTAGCAAGAGAGAGCAAAGAACATAATGAATAAATTTTATCAGTAATGCATAAGAAGAATGCAGAGTGGTGGCAAATAAGACCATTAGGGGAGAAGAGTACAAAATTAGATGGAAAGTAAGAGATGAGATTGGTCTATCACAGTGGTTCTAAATCAACATGTCATCTCGGAAACCACAAAAGTCAGCAGCTGAGTGGAGGTGAATGAAAGACAAGGGTCAAAACAACAATCATAATTTATCTGAGTGTCAGAAAAGCATTTTTACACTTAGTACACAATGCATCGATTTACACTTGATAGACAGTACAGCACATAGAAAAAAAGAGACTTCAAGCCTCACTGACTAGCTTGCAGCATAATACAAATTCTTTTAATGATAAATCTGGGGGGGAACAATCCCTTTTTATTGAGGGAATTTTCACTTAAATATTTGAGTCCACTGGGAACAGACTGAGACACATACCATACTCCAGACTCATGTCTACAGAGGCTTGTGGTAAGATTTGCTGATGCTATTTGACAGTACGAGGGGCACTAATAGGAACCTGGGTGGAAAGATGTACAGTGGAAAGCTTCAGCTGTTTTCATTCCACTTCAGAGGTGCTTGATGGAAGATCTGTGAATTGTTTACTTGTATAACAAGGAGCAGTACACTGGTAGGAAGACCAAGCTTCACATTCAGGAGTCAAAGGGCTGTGTTTGATAGCAAAAGATTTACTTCCTTTTCTGGTTATGTTGTTTTGCCTTTTTAACAACAAAACAAAAATATTATTCCATTAAGACAAGACCTTCCTGGCTATTGTTGTTATCTGATGAGTCATGCCAATAATTGTTTATTTTAGCATTCTTAAAGAATGTGAGATAGTTTACTCCCCCCTCCCCCCCGCAGAAGATGGTTGAGAAATACTGCACAATTTCCACAAGTAAAATAAAGGTAGAGTTTTTGGTTGAAAGCATTTCCTTTAATGGTCTGCTATGTCACACTTCAGCAGCTGGCTGACTCATGGCAACCTGAAATTGAAAATGACTTGGAGGTGAAGGAAAGAAAGAAGAGGACAGGAAGAATTATAGTAGCTGGTATATTTTAACTATCTATAAAGTAGTCTGATCCTCATCTTGTTCAACTAACCATGACCTCCTGGAATTGGTTCGGGCATCAGCTTTGTGTCTGGTCCAGAGCAAAAGATGTATTTATAAATTAGATTAACATAATCAGTGATGAGAATAATATATTAAATTACTTAATTCACTTCTGCTTTGATAATCTTATATACTAACAGGAGCACACTGTTAGAGCCATTTTTTTAGTCCACCATTTTTTGAAAGCCCTTCACTATCACCAGAGAGAAAGTTCATGCTTTGTTGTTGCAACTCTCTCACTTCTATTAGTAATTCTACAGTAAATTGCATTATCTTTCTATACTAGTTCTGTGGAAAATAATCCAAACAAATGAAGTAAAAAGTCTTTTCCTGCATATTCAAAACCCAAATTCTAGACACATGGAGTAAAAAGAGCAATAAACTTCAAAAAACCAAAACCACTAGAAAACCCCACTTCCCCTCACTCCAGAAACCTCTCAGACTCTATCTTGCATTATGCTATTTACGGACCATCAAAGAAGGCCAAAGGGATCTTGCATAAGTGCTGCTGTCCTAGGACACTGACTGTAGTAAGACATACAAAGATCTCAGCTACTTTTTTCTCTTAAATACAAACAGATTTTCCAAAGAAACAAAGACTGCAAAGCTGGAAATTGTTTCAGAGAAGTTAGGGGAAACCTCACCGTGAGACGAGGGATTATTCTGCTTTTTGAAGCTTTTGGATTCCTCAAATGTCTCTAGAACATTAGTCATTCATCCTTCTCATAACCCTGTATTAAGGGTGATCCATGCTGATGAGATGTGACGGACTTGGCTGGGTTTGCTCAAGTGTCAAGTGTCTTGTATCTGGCTGATACTAAACAGAAACATTCTCTTCTGGTTTATGCCTGGGTGAGCCATTTCTGTAGCATTCAAAAAGCCTTCATTAGTCAGGTTGTTTGGAGAGGAGGCACACCATACCGTTCAACCTGAGCTAGCTTAGCCTCCGGAAACATCTCAGCTCCAGTCCTCGGTTGCAGCTGAGCAGCAGAAAATGCAAGAGAGAGGGATGTGAAGTGGCTTTGAGGGTATTCAGAGCTACTTGGATCCAAAGGAAGGAGCGCATGAACACGGTCCTCAGACACAGATTGGAAGAGTCATTACTTGGCTCTGCCTCATAAATTGTCATGGGCCTCAGGTTATTAGCGTGACACCACCAGCTACGAAGGCTTTCTGCCACACTGGTTCTGCCATTGCCAGAAGAAGGGAGAGCGGTGGGAGATGGTATGGAGGGCATTAACACCTCTGTTATTATTATTAATGCTGTGCCTCTGGAGGAGGATCCCGGCAGCAAGAAAGAAAATGGCAGAATTGCACCAAGTGACTTGGACACGTCGAATGATTACAGCTTGAGAGCACGTGGGCCCGCTACAGGAGATTACAGATTTCCTGATGCATAATTCAGTACCATAAACATGTACACAACACTAACTCATTCTTCTGCTAGACTACTTTAATTTCTTGACAATAACATCGCTAAATTGACCTGGAAAAGAAGAAGCACTCGACATTTATAATTGATTTCTGCCCTATATCATCTTGGCTCCCCTCCTTCTCACGTAACTGCTAATATGAGTTACTGCAGATTTAGTATTTTGTTACAGATTAATTCAATGGAATTTTTGACCAAGCTAGCGTCCAGGATGACTTTGCACTCGGTGACATCTGCGATGCCAGCATGCAAAATTATTCTTCTGGCATTTTTACAAATTCTATTGTACCACAGAGTATGTCTTGAGAAATCCAGCTATGACCATATCTGATTTGGCGAAGAACACCAAGTAATATAACACAAATAACGATAATAGTTATTTTGCGGGAGTAACGGCTTCTGGCTATTTTCATTCCCTCTCAGGCAGACTTGTAGCCCAAGCATACTTTAAGTGCTTTTTATATATCTGTCACAGTCAAACTTATTTTAGATTTGACTAATATGACCAAACAGTCTTATCGGAACAGTCGCATAATTATCCTGATTTTTTTCTGGTATAGAACAACTGGGATCTTAGAACAAAATCCTTCTTCTGACTGTCTCTGCCATTCCTTCTACTGAGGTATCTGCTGAAGCCCGTAAGATATATATCTTATATGTAGCTACATAGATACATAGATATATCAGTTAGATGTAGATCTCAACGTTTATATTCTGCTGCCTTCGAGGTACTTTTCCCTGTCAGAATGGCTTTCTTTTCAAACCTTTTATTTGGAGGATGTTCTGGTGATAGGAAGCTCAAGTCTTAGAAAATTCATGATTCTCTGAGAACTGAGGTCCCCTGCCAGTCATTAGAGTCCTCAGTAATTGCTGGAGGCAATTAAGGTAAATTTATTTACCAGATTCAATTGTGTCCCCTTTTTCAGTCCGCATTTACATTGTTATCAAATGTACCGACTTAATTTTTAAGAGTATGATGCTGCTTTTCTTCTGATTAGTCATCTGCATTTTGTGATTCACCTCCACTGCAACATTTTCATTGACATCATCCCTTTGCCAGTAAAAACATGTTAATCTTCTTATTAAGCTGTTATTCATTAGTTTTGGAGCCTGTCCTTTTTCCTGAATTCTCTAACAATTAGTGTTCTCCAACAACAGACCCGTCTTTTCCATTGACTCGCTCCTCTTTTGCTGCATTACCAACACCATTAATTGACAGTGGGTGACCCTGCCTCAGGTATCATACTGGTCAAGGAAGGGGGTGTATGCAGAGCTTCAAATAACTGAGATTCCTGGTAAAAGAAGAAAAACACGTGTGTGTGCGAAACCTAGGTCAGAAATATATAAAGAAGATCTATGTACTGTTGTAAAATTGTTTAACTTTTTTATATCTAAAAGTCTAGAAATTCTCTCGGACAAAACATTTTTAATAACCAAACCCCAGAAAACACTGGTATTTGTTAAGGGAAAATGCAATCAGATGCAACAGCACAGAGATGCCTTCACGTCATTGGAAATTGCACAGATAGTTGCTCGTTGCTTCTGTGAGCGAAGAAAGAGAGTGGGTACTCGGTGCTTGACAGAAAATGAACTGAACGCAAGCTAGGTTGAAGTTCCGTGTACTGGATCTGCTGGGAGCACTAACAGCAAAGCGTAAATCTGTATTTAGCACAGACGCGGGGCTAGCAAAGGATGTGAAGCTGAAATAACGTTCCCCTATTCCTGAAAATGTGTCTTAGGCCCCGCGCTGCCGAGAGCACCGGGAGGCAATGGGGAGAGCCCAGGGCAACTTCCCTGCCCAGCTCCTGCAGTGGGCTGCAAGGGTTGCGTGGTTTTTTTCCCCACACACAGACTCCAGCATTACCACTATGCTGAGAGCCGCTTACTGGGGCGGGCAGCCGCCGGTGCCGGGGGTGGGTGGGTCGGCGTGAGGAAGGGTCTGCTGAGGGAAGTGCTCACGGCCGGCCTGGGCGAGCCGGAAACCCCGAGAGGCGCCGAGCTCTCCGGGAGCTGAGCCCAGCCCGCTCCTCGGCGGCCGCGCCGCTCCGGGGCGTCTCCTGGGCACCGGGTCACGGCACGGGCCCCACCGCCGGGGCTCACCGAGGCGGCGGGGCCGGCGGCCGGTTCCGCTTCCCTCGGCCGAAGGGGCGGGCCGGGAGCAGGGTCTCGCCGCGGTGCCCTGTCCCCCAGCTCCACAGGACAATAGCACGGGGCCGTTGGGGAAGAAGCTGCCGGGGGCAACGGCTTCGCCTGAGGACGGGCCGAGGCGCGTCTCCCCAGGAGCCACCGCCTCACCTGAGGGCAGTCAGCCCGTTGGGCAGCCAGCCCGTCCGTCCCCCAAGCCCGCCCGCGCGCGGGGCCGCCAGCCCCATTCAGCCGCACGGGCAGCAGCGCGGCGGTGGGCGCCGCCTCCGCGCCCCCCCCCCCCCCCCCCCCCCCCCCCCCCCCCCCCCCCCCCCCCCCCCCCCCCCCCCCCCCCCCC